>JAVXUO010000323.1:360000-367500 GCA_033065855.1 Escallonia rubra
ACGTTGTCGGCAATGCTGTCCGCTACACAGTATAGCTGCCAGTATTGCCCATCCCCAAAGCCTCCTCAATTTTCTTTCAGCACACTTTTCATCTCCTCCGGACTCCGTGCCATTTTCAGCTGCCTTCAAGCCTACTCAATTTTCTTTCAGCACAATTTTCTTCTCCTTCGGACTCGCTTCCATTTTCAGCTGCCTTCAAGCTTCGAGTAACACTTGCTTCAAGCTTCGCTCAAGCAAGGTAAGTTTGCTTCAAGTTTTCTTGATGTTCTAGAAATTTGTCACTGTATTCATCAATTTGTGATTTTATACTCTAGATTTTTTGTGATGTTCTAGACATGATGTTCATCAAAAAGGTATAATTTGTTAACTTTATATTTAATTCATTATAGTTTAATTCGATTTTTTGGCATGATGAATTCGTCTATTTATCTTACTAATTTAAATTTGTTATGTTCAATAAATTAATAATTGTTAATTTGGAGACACTTTTGAGATTATGCATACGGTATGTTTGTCATCCTAAATTGGTCTATTCGCCAAGGTAATTTTTAGGTAATATTTTCAGTTAGAAATGCCATTTGATTGTTAAGCGTAGTCTATTTATACACAGCTCTTGTTTCACAATGTCTGATTTCGTGTCGAGCTCCAACGTCCCCGTAGATGCTAGTGATCCGTATCTAGGACGAACATTTGCTACATTGGAAGAAGCTGAAGAATGTTTTCGAGCGTATTCATTGAGGGTTGGTTTTGGCATTAGAATAAAGACTTCAAGAACGAGCACCATAACGAGAAAGATATGCTCTCGCTTATGCGAGTGCCATATGAGCAGAAACCCAGTGCAAAATGAGACACGCGTAGGCAATGATGACAGTGATGACGAAATAGGATATCCGCGTAGAAGACGGGACTGCTTTGAGCGCACAAATTGCCAGGTCAAGATGTTCGTAAGCTACAAACCCAATCAAGACCATTGGCTTATTACCAGCCTGGAACTGGCACACAATCACCCGTTAGTAACCCCTTCTAAGGTGAGTCAGATGCATCAACACAAGAAGATGGGTAAGGTCGCAAGGAGCCTACTTCACACAATCAGCAATGCGCGACTAGGACCTACCGACATGATTAATGTTCTTGCTGAACAGGCTGGGGGAATTCAAAATTTGACCTTTAACACGACAGACGTTCGTAACGCGGTCCGAACCCATAGACGAGCCGCGTATGACCTCAATGATGCTCAAGCCACAATGAGCCTATTGAAACGGATGCAGATGGAGGACCCGCAGTTGACCTTCGATTATAAACTTGACGACGAGCATCGAGTTAGCACAATTTTTTGGGTCGACGGTCGTTCGAGGCTTGCTTATAAGCATTTTGGGGATGTCGTGACGTTCGACACCACATACCGTACCAACAAGTACTCGATGCCGTTCGCCCCTGTCACGGGGTCAATCATCATTATCACTCCATCCTGTTCGGGTTCGCCTTGTTAAGGGACGAGACCGAGAGTTCTTTTGAATGGTTGTTTAGGACGTGGCTGGAAGCAATGAACTTCAAAGCACCCAAAGTGATCATCACCGATCAAGATTTGGCAATGAAGAAGGCTATTGCGACCGTCTTCCCAGACACTCGGCACAACTTGTGCACCTGGCACATAAGCAACAAATACCCGGAACGGCTGCATCACGTGTACGCAAAGTATCCAGACTTTAAACAGGATTTTGACAAGTGCGTCCTCAAGTCGTTAACGATTGAGGAATTCGAGGAGAGGTGGGAAAAGCTTGTTCGGGATTACTCATTGCAAGACAACGAGTGGCTCCAGCACTTGTACGAGCGCAAAGAGCAATGGATTGGCGTTTACACGAGGAGGTATTTTTCAGCGGGCATGAAAACGACGGGCAGGAGTGAATCCATGAATGCCACGTTCGATAGTTATGTGGGTACAGCTACCAATTTGAAGACTTTCGTTGCATCCGCACAAAAACTGGTAGCTTCGTTGTTCGTAAAAGAAAGGGCTGCCGACTTTGCAACAACGTACAAACAAAGGAGAAGGTTGCTCGAGACCCCGCTGGAGCTGAACGGTGCCAAAGTCTATACGAAGGAAATCTTCTTGCTATACCAAGTAGAGCTGCGAAAATCCGGACGATACAGTATAAACAAGGTGGCAGAAATGTCTACGCGTGAGTACAAGGTTTATTCGCTCGTGAATGACCTCGTCCCTGAGAAGCTGCGCAGAATGTATACGGTGAGCCACGACACATTGACGGACTCGGTGACATGTGTTTGCAAGAAGTTTGAGTTCCATGGCATCCTGTGTAGACACGTTCTGCGGTTTTTCACCCAGAAGAATATCAGGACAATCCCCGATAAATACGTCTTGCCACGGTGGACAAAAGGTGCAAACAGGTTGCACGGTACCATTTCCTTTCCGGAGCACCCGTATACTGACTTTGAAGAATCAGAGACGTTGCGGTATAATCATCTGGTGACGATGTTCACCCGTTTGTCCGTAAAGGGTGCTGCTACAATGGTCGGTTATAAACATCTCCTCGAGGTAGCTCAGCAACAAGAGCCCATCGTCGACCAGTTGGAAGCAGCTTCAGTCACCAACGCGGTTGACACCGAGCCTACGACGGGATCAGAAGATGACGAGCCGGGGGAGGAAGACGACAATGATATCCGGCCGTTGGATCCAATTATATCGCAAACGAAAGGCCGCAAGAGATCTACGCGGATGAAAAGCTCAATTGAAACGGCAACTCAACCTAAAAAGCTGCGAAGGTGTGCATTGTGCAACAAAATGACTGACCACGACAAGCGGAACCATTACAAGGCACTGGGGATAAGTCCAGGGGGTTTGCAAGACGGGGAAGAAGATGACGCCGAAGATGAGGACGGACAAGCTGCAGTGGACCTTTAATTTTTTGTATAAGTTTGACATTTGTAATAATTTTTATGGCAGGATAGACATTTGTATAAGTTTGACATTTGTAATAATTTTTATGGCAAGATAGACATTTGTATAAGTTTGACATTTGTAATAATTTTTTACCTAATAATTTTTCGACCGAATACTGAAATGTTTTTACCATGTGCTGTATAGCTAACGGATATGCGAGGACCTTATTTTTTGGGGTTTTTTTTAAGTCCGCTATACAACGTAGCAGACGGTAAAAAGGTAAACTTTTACGTCCGCTATACAATGTAGCGGACGGCATAGCAGAAACTTTTGGTCTTCATTTTACGTCCGCTATACAATGTAACAGACGGCATAGCAGAAACTTTTGGTCTTCATTTATGTCCGCTATACTATATAGCGGACGGCGCAGCAGAAAGCTCCATCCATCAACACTTAGAAAAATTCTCTACCTACATTAGTCCGCTACATTGTATAGCGGACGGCACAGCAGAAAGCTCCACCCATCAACACTTAGAAAAATTCTCTACCTACATTAGTCCGCTACATTGTATCGCGGACGGAGCAGGAGATTTAAAAAAATTGTCTACCTTGTCCGCTACATTGTATAGCGGACGTCTTAACAGAAACCTACATTAGTCCGCTACATTGTATAGCGGACGGCACAGCAGAAAGCTCCACCCATCAACACTTAGAAAAATTCTCTACCTACATTAGTCCGCTACATTGTATCGCGGACGGAGCAAGAGATTTAAAAAAAATTGTCTACCTTGTCCGCTACATTGTATAGCGGACGTCTTAGCAGAAACCTACATTAGGCCGCCACATGGTATGGCGAACGGACCAGCAGAAAGCTCCACCCATCAACACTTAGAAAAATTCTCTACCTACATTCGTCCGCTACATTGTATCGCGGACGGAGCAGGAGATTTAAAAAAATTGTCTACCTGGTCCGCTACATTGTATAGCGGACGGCACAGCAGAAAGCTCCACCCATCAACACTTAGAAAAATTCTCTACCTACATTAGTCCGCTACATTGTATAGCGGACGGCACAGCAGAAAGACTAAACTTCACTACTTAGAAATTTTTTGCACCATTTCGTTTTCCACCTTTCAATCATTCCCAATGAGGCCAAAAAACCAACAACTGAAATCAATCAATCAGTAATCGACAACAGAAATCAACACAAATCAAATCACACCAATGAATCACGGTTTATGTAAAAAATACTGTTATGATACAATTTCAACTGGGGTCCGCATGTTGGGGCGGATTCTCGTCATTAGCCGGATTTTCTATAAACCTAACCGCTCTAGGCCGGCCTTTCATAATTTGCCAAGCTATTCTATATCTATAGGCTTCAACTTCTGCTTGGCTCCAGACGGCCGCCTTGAGGCTCTCAGAGCGACAAATGAAATCCATGTACATGCAAAGGAAGACGCCGCAGTCCGAAGTGTTACGTTGCTTGGGCCTCCTCTTCTTCAATCGCCTATCGAGATTTGGCCGCGCCGGTACGGGGTTACCACGGACACCATTGACCATTGCACAAAAAATATTCTGCGAGAAACAGAAAATGGCGTAAGACACGAGTTAAAATTTATGGCAAGATAGAATCAGAGCATTATACAGCGATCGTAATATTACCAATGAGTCCAACTGGGCTCTGTACATCTGCAGCACAGGCATACGGAGAGTATCGTCGTGGAGACTGTCGATCACCGATACGACTTTATCTTTTGGTTCGTAGCAAACCAAGTACCAGTGGCTTTCCCCTAGAAATGGGATTAGAAACACATCGGCAACACTTGCGCTCACCGGACTATCCCTATTAAGATACGCTCGTAGGTTAGCGGACGGTCTCCACTGGGCCAACTTTTTCTTCCGCCTATGTTCGACCCACTCCCGCCATTCAGACACTAGGATGCTATGAAAAAAGCCATCCAACAAAAAAACGGCCGGATAGGTCGGCTGCTGCCGACACCTTTCCTTCAGAATCTCCACGTAGGTGGAGATGACACCGTTGTCTAACCAACTCCCCGGAGCCAGGGAAGCCAGTTCTCCCCACGAGAACCTGTAATCCATGCCCTCCGGATGATCCACACTATACAACGCTTGGTCATGCCGGTAGCCGCTAAAATAACGCTCTCTGATTATCTGGCATTTATGCGGCTTTAGGGGCTTCAACGGATGCCCTTTGCGATATTGCCCTCGGGGGTCGACCGAGGGATATTGCATTCCTTCGGGGGGTCGACCGGGGGATATTGCACTCCTCCGGGGGGGTCGGCCGGGGGATATTGCCCTCCTTCCGGGGGGTCAACGGGGGGTATTGCCCGCCTTCGGCAATAGATGGTCCTGCCCACGGGACAATGGGCAGTGTCTCGGACAGACTGATGTTTCCGAAACCCCAGTCTTGCGTGACTTGACTCTGAGAGAGGGGTTGGGGTTCCGAATCCAATAGCAAAGAGAAGGAGGGCGCACTGTAATCTTCCCACGGCGCTTGAGCCTGGCCCATGGTGCTTGGCGGTCCCCAATCACCACCCATTTCCGGTACAGAGGGAAAACCATATCCCTGGCTCACTCCCGAAGTCTGTCCCGAGGGATCGGTGCATCCCTCGGGAACAAACGACCGCTGCCACCCCGGATAACCCATTCTCGGGGTGACGCCCGAAAGTGGATCAGGGGTGTGCGTTGCAACCCAAAGAGCGTGAAGACGAACGACTCTCCCACCCGTCGCGCCTAACATTTGTACGGTGCCCCTCGCATCTGGCCAGGAGATAACAAGTCGAGCTCCCCCCGATAGTATGAAATGTTGTGATGGGGATCGTCTCTCCTCGGGTAGTGGGTTTCCTTCCGGCTATACTCCCAGGCGCACAACCGAGGCCACACATTATCTGTTCCGTCCCTACGCCTGGGTGCGCCGGTAGCAAGGTGTTCATAAGACCACACCTGAGAGCAAAGACATTAAATAAAGTATCGTCAACATTTATTGTCCATTCAACAAAAAAAAAAAAACAACAAAGAGCACGTAATGAAGAATTGTATGATATACCTGCAATAGCGAGAGACATGCACATATCGCTTTGGAGTCGGGCCTCGTTGCCTTGTGCAATGCTCGGTACAGGTATGCAAGAGTTGCTGCACCCCAGGCATAATCCCCAACCTCAGCCAGGTTACGCAAAAACGGTAAATATTTGATGCTGACCGTGTTCTTCGACGTCGTTGGGAATAATATTGCCCCCATCACCCACCAGAGGAAGGCTTGTGTGTACAGCACAAGGTCATGGCCCATATAGTTTTCTGGCAAAACCCCGTAGGTATCTACCAACCACTTCAACTTGATACCACCACTGCTAAATTGATCCTGGGGTATCGAAGTAAAGAAGTCCCTAGCGGTCCTCTTATTCGTTGCTTCGGACGGATGAGCTATTACCGGCCGCCCCGTCACCGGTAACCCTAAGATGAACCCTACATCTTCTAGGGTAATTGTCATCTCTCCGAGAGGGAAGTGAAACGTATTCATTTCACTTCTCCACCTTTCAACAAGGGCACCTATTAAGTGCCGGTCAAGTTGTTGAAAGATCTGCCCATGCGTGAAAATCCCAAACCCAATCCCACGCAGTAATCTTTTCTGGGTTTTGTTCAATTTCCAGGCGTTGAAATTATCGCTTACTTCTACCGTGTTGACAAGTGCTCTTTCCTACGAATTAATAAATATTATTTAAGCAAAATAAACGATATACAACGTTCGCAACTGAAATACGTAAGCAAAATAAACGATATAAACGATAAAATAAGTATCTTACTCCACCATCCCATATGAGCGTACTGATATGGTTTGCTTGGTCGTATAATACGGACGGATCTTCTGGTCCAGGGTTGAAATCCATTTTTTGCAACTGAAATAATGGAAAGAGGGCAAGGTTGGAAGCGTAAACATTTCCAAACATACAACGCTAGCATATTCAGCGCTAGCATGTGATCAGATAATACGCAATACACATATATAATATATATGTATATACATTGACAAACGCTAGCATAGTGCCGATCTACTTGCCAACGCCGCAAGATGAACTCTAGATTATGAACAAAGAAAGGATTGGTTTGTGAACTTACGTGATTGATGAGACGATTAAAGGATTTCTTGCAAAGAAATTGCGCCGATCTACTTGCCAACGCCGCTAGTTTGATTGTGAGAAGAAGGAATGAATAGAAGTTTAGAAGGGTTTCGAAGTTAGGGGCTAGTCCGCTACACTGTGTTGCGGACGCTGGGATAACGACAAAGTAACAAACACAGCATCGACTGATGTGACAACTGTCAGGGGGAAGTGGGTGATTTGACGGAAACAGTCGTCCGCTAGACAGTGTAGCGGACTACTTTTTGGCGGACGATGTGGGCCCAAGAATGTCGTCCGCTACACAGTCTAGCGGACGGGTGAGCGAGGGCAAGATGGTAAAAAGGTCCGTCCGCTACACTATGTAGCGGACGACTGACAGCGCCGCAAAAAAAATGATCTGGGCCGTCCATCCCGAAGGGATGGACAGCCAGATCGCGCTAGCAAGATGTCCTATTTTGCCAGCGC
>JAVXUO010000323.1:372500-382687 GCA_033065855.1 Escallonia rubra
TAACTTTAGGATACTTAAAATAACATTTTAAATCACTTTTGAGATGTTCTGAAGCCAGGGGCATTTTGGTAATTCGCCGCCCCAAGAGGGTTATTTTGGTAATTTTCCCGGTAAAGTTTTTCAATGGACTATTAGTCCAGAAATGTAATTAAAACACCTGAAATGTTGTTTTGAAATCTGATTGCGGGGCGTAATTGTCGTTAAAGGTGAAAACTTAATTAGACAGTTTTTCACATATTTATAAAAAATAGTTAGAGCTAGATTTTGCCAAAGTACAAAACATAGACCCCTATTATTTTTAAAATATCTGTAACAGGGAAAAATTTCAGATTTTTCCCTAGACTGGAAAGGGGTTAACTGATACGCGCAACCTTGTGACTTTCCAGTGTAATTTAAAATATCAAGCTAGCGCGATTTCGAGCAAAACTTTAATGAGAATCCTAGAATGTTGGGAAGTTCCATTTTCATGAAATTCTGGCCATTCCGAAGCCGTTACCCATTTTTTTAGCCGAACGGACTTTTCAGAGCTCGATCTGGACATCGGTTCGGGATTTTGGGCGAAACTTTTGTAAAATACTTTTTAGATCAAGAATGATTTCAGGAAGCTTAAAATAGCATTTTTAAAGCACTTTCGAGATTTTCTGAAGCCAGGGGGCATTTTGGTAATTATCCCGGTAAAGTTTTTTAACGGACTTTTTAGTCCGGAAGTGTAATTAAAACACCTGAAATGTTGTTTTGAAGCTGATTGCGGGCGTTAGGGTGATAATGAACCCCCGGGGGCATTTCGATAATTTGCCGCTCATCGGGGGCTATTTTGGTAATTTTGCATTACATATATATTTTCCGAATGACTTTTAAATAATTTTTATTTTTCTTTTATTTAATTCTATGACTTGTTGAGAATGATATAATTTTTATTTTTAGATTTCAGTATAAATATGGATGCAACTGGAGGAAATAATTTTTGTGAAGATTCTGATCCACCTTACTTGGGTCAAGTTTTTCAAAGACTGGACGAAGTTGAAGCATACTATAGAGCATATTCGAAAACGATAGGTTTTGGTATTAGAATTAAGACGACTAGAAAACGGGCCAATACATATCAAATTTGTGGAAGACTATTTCAGTGTCATAAGGGAGCACAGCATGTACCCCCAGTTGTTCGGATCAGTGACGAAGGGCCATCAAGACAACGAAAACGGGACACATTTTCGGGTACCGGCTGCAAGGCCCATGTGTATGCAGTACACCGGAAAAATGAAAACCAGTGGGTTGTTACGGGAGCGGATTTGAGCCATAATCATCAGTTGATGACCCCTAGTAAGATTGGTCAAATTCATCAGCACCGACAAATAAGCGCGGCACACAGGGAACTGATATTTACAATGGCCGAGGCTAAAATTCCACCTTCTAGAATGATGGGGGTTCTCTCAGGCCAGGCTGGGGGGATTGACAAGTTGAGTTTCAACGAAGTTGACCTTCGAAATGAACTTCGTGTTCAGAGGAGAGAGTCTTTCGGTAAGACTGATTCTCAAGCTACACTTGATCTCTTCAGGAGCCTTCAGAGTGAGAATTCTGGCTTTTTCTACAGTCTCCAACTGGATGACGAGAACCACATTAGTACTATATTTTGGGCGGATGCCCGTTCTAGAGCTGCTTACCAAAATTTTGGGGATGTTGTGACGTTTGACACCACATATCGCATAAATAAGTACTCTATGCCTTTTGCTCCGTTCACCGGGGTGAACCACCACTATCAGTCAATCTTGTTTGGCTTTGCCCTGCTTAGGGATGAGACGGAGGAGTCATTTACGTGGTTATTTGAAACGTGGCTTAAAGCAATGTATCATATTCCTCCAAAGACCATCATCACCGACCAAGATCTGGCAATGAAAAATGCAATCGCTAAGGTCCTGTCAGATACTCACCATGGCCTGTGCACATGGCACATAAGCAACAAATATCCCGAACAGCTTCACAATGTATATGCCCACCATCCGACATTCAAGACTGACTTTAATACATGTGTGAAGAAATCGTTGACGGTAGACGTGTTCGAGGAGAGGTGGGCCAAGTTAATGGATGACTACTCTTTGTACAATCATGAATGGTTACAATCGTTGTATGAGATCAAGACACAGTGGGTTGGTGCCTACACGAAGAAGGTTTTTGCAGCCAGAATGACTACGACCTCGAGAAGCGAAGTTTTGAATTCATTCTTTAATGGGTACGTAGGCCATTCTTCAAGTATAACAGAGTTTGTACTAGAGATGCAGAAAGCCCTTGACATGCAATTTTTCCTTGAGAGAGAAGCCGACGCAGCTACAGTTTATAGAGAAAGAGCCATAATAGTTTTTTCACCTTTGGAGGCTCATGCGGCTCAAGTCTATACCAAGGAAAAGTTTAGACAGTTTCAAGAGGAACTACTAAAGTCGAATCAATATAGCATGAAAAAGTTGCACGAGTATTCCACCAGGGACCTCAAGGTTTATGCTTTGAAAAATGTGACGAATTTTGCCAATCCGTGCTCTGCGTCGACTCCGAGGAACAGAAGACATTTTACCGTAGCAGTTTGTATGGACACCGGCTTTGTTAATTGCAACTGTGAACTGTTTGAGCATAAAGGTATACTCCGTCGACACGCGTTAAGGTATTTTAGCGCCAAGAATGCTTGTGAAATCCTTCCAGAGTATATCTTGGATCGGTGGACAAAGGAAGCCAATAGAGTCCACGGTAACATTCCTTACGTGCCCAATGTTTCAGTCCATTTCGAGCGATCTGTGACGCTGTGATATAATCACCTTTGTAACGTCATGAACGGTTTATCAATGGATGCAGCGTCAACATTTAATGAGTACAGGTATCAAGTTGAAACAGCCGCACGGGATAAGGCTAAGCATGCACAGTTTAGGATGGCATTACCAGCAGCAGTCCCCCGGGCGACTCCAGTCGGTAGATTCAATCGAGCTTCACAGCCAGTCATTGACAGCACTAGCTTGCAAGGTGAGGAGGACGAGATATTTGATCCAATTATTTCTCAAACAAAAGGGCGAAAACGAGCAACACGTATGAAGAATCCGATTGAAGAAGCAATGGGTCAAAAAAAATTACGAAAGTGTGCGTTGTGTAATAAGATGACTGATCATGACAAGAGAAATCATTATAAAGTGCTAGGTATCGAACCTGGCAGTATGGTCGAGGAGGACGATGATGAGGAAGAGTGTTAGGGTTAATGTTTCGGTTGTATAAATTAAACTTTTATAATGTTTATATTTGTCATTTGGTTTGTGGATTATTGATATTTTTGGAATGGCCTATTCGGGCACACTTTAACGCCCAATGCGTAGCTTGCGAGAAATGTTGTAATTTTTTTTGTCACTTTTTTTTCGCTTGTTGCACCTCAGGCATGCTAGTTAGCCCATTTCTATGAATTTCGGCGAAAAACAAGACAAATTATTTTTTGAGGTTTCCATATGAAGGGCCTATTCGGGCACACTTTACCGCCCAATGCGTAGCCTGCGAAAAATGTTGTAATTTTTTTTGTCACTTTTTTTTGCTCGTTGCAACTCAGGCACGCTAGTTAGCCCATTTCTATGAATTTCGGCGAAAAACGAGACAAATTATTTTTTGAGGTTTCCCTATGAAGGGCCTATTCGGGCACACTTTACCGCCCAATGCGTAGCCTGCGAAAAATGTTGTAATTTTTTTCGTCACTTTTTTTCGCTCGTTGCACCTCAGGCACGCTAGTTAGCCCATTTCTATGAATTTCGGCGAAAAATGAGACAAATTATTTTTTGAGGTTTCCCTATGAAGGGCCTATTTGGGCACACTTTAGCGCCCAATGCGTAGCCTGCGAAAAATGTTGTAATTTTTTTTGTCACTTTTTTTTGCTCGTTGCAACTCAGGCACGCTAGTTAGCCCATTTCTATGAATTTCAGTGAAAAACGAGATACGTAATTTTTTTGGATTTTCCTATGAAAGGTCTATTCGCGCACACCTTAGCCCCAAATTCATAGCTTGCGAAAAATTATGTACATTTCTTTTTGGTGCAGTGCTCTTTGCTCATTGTACCTTAGACACGCTAGTTAAGATAATGGTAATGAAGGCGTCTAGCTTCATTCTTTTTCAGCTCCCAGGCTATCCTATACCTAAACGTCAAGGCATCATTCCTAGTCCACAACGTATATTTGAGCACCTCCAAGCGAGCAATGTAGTCCATGTACTTGAGGACGTAAATCCCACAATCGTGACTGTTATATTGCTTTGGTCGGTCCTTTATCATTACGACCGTCCAAGGCTCCCTCGAATTATCTTCGCACGCTATCGAGAGGACAGTAGTCTGCATCCAACAATAAAAAAGGTCATCAAGCCTATGTAACAAGAAGAATATACTATGAGCCAAGGTTAAAAAATAAAAACTAACCACTAAAGTGATGTACTCGATGTACATCTTTGCCAGCAGCAGTCGAGGCACGTCCTCCCTTAGGCTATCGTATATGTGAACCATTATGTTCGCTGGATGGAGAACTAATAGGAACCAGTGGTTTGCATGATGACAAGGTATCATGATAAGGTTCACATCAGTAGCGTGACATTGATTGTCTGAGTTCAACATGCCTAACACGTTTCCAGCTGGTTTCCACTTACCCCTGCCTACCCCTCGCCTCCTCCATTCTGTGAATTCCCTCACCGCTAATTCCACAAGATAAATGGGATACATGTTAAGCTTCAAATCTTCAGAACAGTTAAAGTGTTGCTCTCTAATCCGGAGCAGATTTATATAAGTGTTCATGACAAAATTTGAAATATCTGTCTCCGGCGCCAACGTTCTCATATCCCCATGACCTAGGAATGTCGCAAAAGGAAAGTCTGTTGAATCGACAGGCTCATGCCCGAAGTAGTGTCGGTCGATCCAACCCCGCTTGTCCGGCGTCAATGGCTTCGTCGCTTGTCCTTTCTCCGACCGGATGCTTGGGCGCGAGCCCTGAATTCTTATTTGGGTCACCTGAATCTGGCGCTGAGAGTCGTACGCGTCAGGAGGCAAGTGACTATACGTCTCTCAGAATTCCCTCTGGGGCAAAGACGCGTCAGAAGGCAAGCGACTAGACGACTCCTACACCTGACTCTGGGGCTGAGAGTCGTACACGTCAAGAGGCAAGCGACTAGACGGCTCCCCTCGGTAACCCCGGTACGCAACACCGAAGTTGTGAAGATCAGTCTTGTAACTCTCAATGGAGCTCTTGAGACTGTCAGGAGCATGCACAACGTACCAGTCAAACTGTTCAAGCTGCTTGAACACCTCAGTGTCCTGGTCAACCTAAAAAACATGCATAGAAAAATCACCGTCATCATTTCAGGCATGGTCGATAAGGTGCGCATATAAAAATTGAAACAACAGTAACATGACTTACAATGGTCAATGCCCAGAACTGGTCATAGACCTCACGTACGTTTAAGGTAGTCCTCGATACTGATGACGACGTCCTTCAGCGATACAAGGCTACCGTACGTTTCTTGACAAGTATTCCACTATTCCACCTCGTCGCTCAACAAATTCAAGGCATCAGGCACCTCGAATTTCGGAAGCTGACGACTCCTGTATGGCCGCATGTCTACAGCGGGTTTTGGTATCCCTTGTAGACAGCCAGCTTGCCTCATAGCTCGATCGGGCATCTGAAACTCACATACTTCGAAGTGAATAAGCGGCACCCGAACCAAACCTGTCAGCACGTACGATACCGAAAGTTGCAAACACCACTCATCTAACCGATGCATCACCTTGCCATATGGCTGCCATGACACCTGGGGTGCATCCAGCATATATAGTTCCCCCCGATAGAACTGTAGATGGTTGTGAGGGTTTACCCGTCTCTTCCGGTTGGTCTCCGGCCCCCAGGCCCACACCCTAGGCCACGTCTCATCAGAATATTCCCGCGGTTGTGGACGACCCGTGGGTAGCCTCTCGTAAGACCAAACCTGTGAATGCAAACATTATATGGAATTAGTAATTAATCACGAATATTTTGACACGTCAAAACAAGAATATAAATGCTCATACCTGTAATAGAGTCAAGCAGGTGGCAATAGACTTGGCATCCAATCTTGTAGCCTTATGCAGTGCTCGATATAGGTGCGGAAGAACAACTGAACCCCACGAATACGAGTATACCTCCTCAAGATCCTCCAAGAACACCATATACTTCGGATGCACCGTGTTTTTCGAATGCGTCGGAAGTAATATAGCTCCAATAATATACAGAAGGAATGCCTTCGTATACGTCACGAAATCATGATGAGTGTATTCATCCGGTAGCTCGCCGTACTGCTCTCTCAGCTATTTAAGTTTGATGTCGTTTGTTGTGAGAGCTTCCTTTAGAATTCCCAGAAAATACTGCCTAGCCATATTCTTTATGGATGCAGACGTTTTGCTCAAAATAATGGGTTTGCCGTAACATGGGATTCCAAGGATAAATCCGACGTCCTCTAATGTAATCGTCATTTCACCAAACCGGAAGTGAAATGAGTTCGTCTCGCTCCTCCATCGTTCAACTAGAGCGGATATAAGGCAATCGTCGTGTCGAGAATAAATCCCGGAATCGGTGAACATAGATAAATTTTGACGGTGTAGTAGTTGTATTTGTTCCTCGTTCAGTACCCACTCTTCGAGGTGACTTGTGCTTTGAATTGTTTCCAAAACACCCCTCTCGACACCGTCAAATACGTACCTCGCGACGTGGTCATCGTCATCGTATAGGATTGATGTATCATGAGGTCCGGGGTGGAAATACATATCTATAAGAACAAAATATAATCGTAAACCAACTTAGCGTCCATAATATTTACATTCCAAAAATATAACTGGATCTTAAACCTAGCTTACCAACGCGTTAGCAATAGTCATTATCTCATTATTTCAATGTATTAAAACAATTTCTCAGTTCCCACCACTCCGAACGCTTAATTACTCTACTTCCCTAAAATTTAGAGCCAACTGGCAATTTACCAATATACCCCCCGATGGCCGCTACACCACCAACACCACAAAACTGCTTCATCACCACTTTTTAAATGTATTACGTCAATTATATACCAAATATTTCCTCAGGGTATTTTAAGGGGAAAAGTTACCAAAACACCCCCAACTTATGCAAAATACCCCCTGACAGCCATCGCCCCAACAAACATCTCAGAACAACTGGAAAAAATAACTTTCCGGGTGTCTTACACCCTTTCCCGAACTAAAAGTCATTCGGGAAATTTATATAATGTAAAATTACCAAAATAGCCCCCGATGAGCGATAAATTACCGAAATGCCCCCGGGGGTTCATTATCACCCTAACATAAGCAACAAATCAGCTTCAAAACAACATTTCAGGTGCTTTAATTACATTTTTGGACTAAGAAGTCCTTTGAAAAACTTTACCGGGAAAATTACTAAAATACCCCCCTCGGGGTAACAAATTACCAAAATGCCCCCCTCGCTTCAGAAAATCTCGAAAGTGCTTTAAAATGCTATTTTAAGTTTCCTGAAATCATTCTTGATCTAAAAAGTTTTTTACAAAAGTTTCGCCAAAAATTCCGAACCGGTGTCTGGATCGAGCGCTTAAAAGCCCGTTCGGCCAAAAAAATAGCTAAGGACTTCGGAATGGCTCAAATTCCTGTGAATTGGAACTTCTCAACATCCTAGGGTTCTCATAAAAGTTTCGCGCGAAATCGCGCTAGCTTGATATTTTAAATTACACTGCAAAGTTACAAGGTTGCGCGTATCAGTTAACCCCTTTCCAGTCTTTGGAAAAATATGAAATTTTTACCTAATACAGATCTTTTAAAAATAACTAGGGTCTATTTTTTGTACTTTGGCAAAATCTAGATCTAGCAATTTTTTATAAATTCGTGAAAAACTATCTAATTAAGTTTTCACCTTTAGCGACAATTACGCGCCGCAATCAGCTTCAAAACAACATTTCAGGTGTTTTAATTACATTTTTGGACTAAGACGTCCTTTGAAAAACTTTATCGGGAAAATTACCAAAACTCCCCTCTCGGGGTGGCAAATTACCAAAATGCCCCTGGCTTCAGAAAATCTTAAAAGTGCTTTGAAATGCTATTTTAAGCTTTATGAATTCATTCTTGATCTAAAAAGTATTTTATGGATTTTTCGCCCAAAAATCCCGAATCGAGCGCTTAAAAGCCCGTTCGGCCAAAAAAATAGCTAATGACTTCGGAATTGCCCGAATTCCTGGGAAATTGAACTTCCCAACATCCTAGGGTTCTCATAAACGTTTCGTGCGAAATCTCGCTAGCTTGATATTTTAAATTACACTGCAAAGTTACAAGGTTACGCGTATCAGTTAACCCCTTTCCATTCTTTGGAAAAATCTGAAATTTTTACCTGATACAGATCTTTTAAAAATAACTAGGGTCTAGTTTTTGCACTTTGGCAAAATCTAGCTCTAGCTAGTTTTTATAAATTTGTGAAAAATTGTCTAATTAAGTTTTCACCTTTAGCGACAATTACGTTTCGTATTCACATTAAACACACATAACCCAAAAGCTAGTTCAATCCATAATTTCAAACTCAAAAAAACACGAATTTGAGATTATGGTAAGAACAATGTAAGCATAACACAATTTAAACAATCTACTGGTAAGAACAATTATGGTAAGAATAATTTGAATTTAACAATGAATTATAAGAAAATTAGAAATACTTACTTGCTTTAAACTTGAGAAATTTTAATCTTCCAGCGGTTATCCACCGATTTTTTACCGTAGAATATTTTTGTTTATGCTATCGTGAAGATTATGCAGATAATCTTTAGAGTACGAAGAAGATGGAAGAAAGAGTTGAGAAAGATGATGTAGAGTGAAAGAGAGGGTTCTGTCCAGAAAGAATCGGGAGTGTGCTTGGATTATAAAGAGTGAAAGTCAATGGAAAGAGAAGAAGAAGAACCGTGAGTCTGAACATCAGAGTCTCACGGGTTTTCTTTCTCTCTTTCTCTATTGGGTCAAGTAGGAGAATCCAAATGTGTGCAGGGGCCAACTTTGGCGGGGAGAAGCCAAGTGTCGTTGGGAGGGGGGCCGTTGCTGGAAGGGGGTCAAAGTGTTGTTGGGGGTGGGGGTCACGAAGAAAAAAAGTGGAAGGCTCCTGCAACACCACGCACAAGCAAACAAAAAAAGGACGCGCAAAATAAAAACGGGGTGGGGGTGGGGCCTGAAAGAAAAAGAGGAAGGACAGAGAAGGTTGGGGAAGGCCAAGTAAAAAATGAAGGAAGTAAAAAAGAAAAAAGGAAGGAAAAAGTGGGGGTGGGTGGGGCCAAGTAAAAAATGAAGGAAGTAAAAAAGAAAAAAGGAAGGAAAAAGTGGGGATGGGTGGGGTCAAGAGGAAAGATGGCACCGCAACAACAAGTTGCGGTTGGGGTGAGGTGGCATGGACCGCAACTTGTTCTGCGGTTGGGGGTGAGGTGGGGCCGAGGGGCAAGAAAAGAGGAAAAAGGAAAAGAAAAGAGGAAAGAAAAGAAGGAAAGGAAAAGAAAAGAGGGAAAGACAAAAACAAAAAAAAAGGAAGGGCAAAAAGGGAAAAGAAGAAAATGACAAAAACAAAAAAGGAAGAAAAATGTGGGACCCCCGAGCTCAGAACCGCAAATCCTTGTTGCGGTTTTGGATAATATCCACCGGGGAGTGGATCGGCCCCATATATATATATATATATATATATATATATATATACACACATATATGTATATATATACACATATATGTATATATATATATATATGTATATATATATATATATACACACATATATGTATATATATACACATATATATATGTATATATATATATATGTATATATATATAATATATATATGGATATATATATATATATATATATATATGTGTGTGTGTGTGTGTGTGTGTGTGTATATATGTATGTATGTATGTATATGTGTGTGTATGTGTGTGTGTATATAGATATGTATATATGTATGTATATATGTGTGTGTGTGTGTGTGTTTGTGTGTATATATATATATATATATATATATATATATATATATATGTGTGTGTGTGTGTGTGTGTGTGTGTGTGTATATATATATATATTCCCACCGGAGACAGGGATCGGCCCCCATATACACACACACACACACATATATATATTCCCACCAGTAGACAGGGATCG
>JAVXUO010000469.1:0-95934 GCA_033065855.1 Escallonia rubra
AAAGACTGGACGAAGTTGAAGCATACTATAGAGCATATTCGAAAATGATAGGTTTCGGTATTAGAATTAAGACGACTAGAAAACAGGCGAATACAGATCAAATTTGTGGAAGACTATTTGAGTGTCATAGAGGAGCACCGCATGTACCCCCGGTTGTTCGGATCAGTGACGAAGGGCCATAAAGACAACGAAAACGGGACACATTTCCGAGTACCGGCTGCAAGGCCCATGTGTATGCCGTACACCGAAAAAGTGAAAACCAGTGGGTTGTTACGGGAGCGGATTTGAGCCATAATCATCAGTTGATGACCCCTAGTAAGATTGGTCAAATTCATCAGCACCGACAAATAAGCGCGGCACACAGGGAACTGATATTTACAATGGCCGAGGCTAAAATTCCACCTTCTAGAATGATGGGGGTTCTCTCAGGCCAGGCTGGGGGGATTGACAAGTTGAGTTTCAACGAAGTTGACCTTCGAAATGAACTTCGTGTTCAGAGGAGAGAGTCTTTCGGTAAGACTGATTCTCAAGCTACACTTGATCTCTTCAGGAGCCTTCAGAGTGAGAATTCTGGCTTTTTCTACAGTCTCCAACTGGATGACGAGAACCACATTAGTACTATATTTTGGGCGGATGCCCGTTCTAGAGCTGCTTACCAAAATTTTGGGGATGTTGTGACGTTTGACACCACATACCGCACAAATAAGTACTCTATGCCTTTTGCTCCGTTCACCGGGGTGAACCACCACTATCAGTCAATCTTGTTTGGCTTTGCCCTGCTTAGGGATGAGACGGAGGAGTCATTTACCTGGTTATTTGAAACGTGGCTTAAAACAATGTATCATATTCCTCCAAAGACCATCATCACCGACCAAGATCTGGCAATGAAAAATGCAATCGCTAGGGTCCTGCCAGATACTCACCATGGCCTGTGCACATGGCACATAAGCAACAAATATCCCGAACGGCTTCACAATGTATATGCCCACCATCCGACATTCAAGACTGACTTTAATACATGTGTGAAGAAATCGTTGACGGTAGACGTGTTCGAGGAGAGGTGGGCCAAGTTAATGGATGACTACTCTTTGTACAATCATGAATGGTTACAATCGTTGTATGCGATCAAGACACAGTGGGTCGGTGCCTACACCAAGAAGTTTTTTGCAGCCGGAATGACTACGACCTCGAGAAGCGAAGGTATGAATTCATTCTTTGATGGGTACGTAGGCCAGTCTTCTAGTATAACAGAGTTCGTACTAGAGATGCAGAAAGCCCTTGACAGGCAATTTTTCCTTGAGAGGGAAGCCGACGCGGCTACAGTTTACAGAGAAAGAGCCATATTAGTTTTTTCACCTTTGGAGGCTCATGCGGCTCAAGTCTATACCAAGGAAATGTTTAGACAGTTTCAAGAGGAACTACTAAAGTCGAATCAATATAGCATGACAAAGTTGCACGAGTATTCCACCAGGGACCTCAAGGTTTATGCTTTGACAAATGTGACGAATTTCGCCAATCCGTGCTCTTCGTCGGCTCCGAGGAACAGAAGACATTTTACCGTAGCCGTTTGTATGGACACCGGGTTTGTTAATTGCAACTGTCAACTGTTTGAGCATAAAGGTATACTCTGTTGACACGCTTTGAGGTATTTTAGTGCCAAGAATGCTCATGAAATCCCTCCAGAGTATATCTTGGATCGGTGGACGAAGGAAGCCAATAGAGTCCACGGTCACATTCCTTACGTGCCCAATGTTTCAGTCGATTTCGACCAATCTGAGACGCTGCGATATAATCACCTTTGTAAGATCATGCACGGTTTATCAATGGATGCAGCGTCAACATTTAATGAGTACAGGTATCAAGTTGAAACAGCCGCACGGGATAAGGCTAAGCATGCACAGTTTAGGATGGCATTACCAGCAGCAGTCCCCCGGGCGACTCCAGCCGGTAGATTCAATCGAGCTGCACAACTAGTCATTGACAGCACTAGCTTGCAAGGTGAGGAGGACGAGATATTTGATCCAATTATTTCTCAAACAAAAGGGCGAAAACGAGCAACACGTATGAAGAATCCGATTGAAGAAGCAATGGGTCAAAAAAAATTACGAAAGTGTGCGTTGTGTAATAAGATGACTGATCATGACAAGAGAAATCATTATAAAGTGCTAGGTATCGAACCTAGTAGTATGGTCGAGGAAGACGATGATGAGGAGGAGTGTTAGGGTTAATGATTCAGTTGTATAAATTGAACTTTTATAATGTTTATATCTGTGATTTGGTTTGTGAAATCTTTAAGTTGTGATTTGGTTTGTGGATTATTGATATTTTTGGAAGGGCCTATTCGGGCACACTTTAGCGCCCAATGCGTAGCCTACGAAAAATGTTGTAATTTTTTTTGTCACTTTTTTTTGCTCGTTGCAACTCAGGCACGCTAGTTAGCCCATTTCTATGAATTTCGGCGAAAAATGAGACAAATTATTTTTTGAGGTTTCCCTATGAAGGGCCTATTCGGACACACTTTAGCGCCCAATGCGTAGCCTACGAAAAATGTTGTAATTTTTTTTGTCACGTTTTTTTCGCTCATTGCTCCTCAGGCACGCTAGTTAGCCCATTTCTATGAAATTCGGCAAAAAACGGGACAACTTATTTTTTCAGGTTTTCCTATGAAGGGCCTATTCGGGCGCACTTTAGCGCCCAATGCATAGCCTGCGAAAAATGTTGTAATTTTTTTGTCACGTTTTTTTCACTCATTGCTCCTCAGGCACGCTAGTTAGCCCATTTCTATGAATTTCAGAAAAAGGAGACAAATTATTTTTTGAGGTTTCCCTATGAAGGGCCTATTTGGGCACACTTTAGCGCCCAATGCGTAGCCTGCGAAAAATGTTGTAATGTTTTTTGTCACTTTTTTTTTCGCTCGTTGCACCTCAGGCACGCTAGTTAGCCCATTTCAATGAATTTCGATGAAAAACGAGACAAATTATTTTTTGAGGTTTCCCTATGAAGGGCCTATTCGGGCACACTTTGGCGCCCAATGCGTAGCTTGCGAGAAATGTTGTAATTTTTTTTGTCACTTTTTTTTCGCTTGTTGCACCTCAGGCACGCTAGTTAGCTCATTTCTATGAATTTCAGTGAAAAACGAGATACGTAATTTTTTTGGATTTTCCTATGAAAGGTCTATTCGCACACACTTTAGCCTCAAATTCATAGCTTGCGAAAAATTATGTACATTTATTTTTTGTGCAGTGCTATTCACTCAATGTACCTTACACACGCCGGTTAAGATAATGGTAATGAAGGCGTCTAGCTTCATTCTTTTTCAGCTCCCAGGCTATCCTATACCTAAACGTCAAGGCATCATTCCTAGTCCACAACGTATATTTGAGCACCTCCGAGCGAGCAATGTAGTCCATGTACTTGAGGACGTAAATCCCGCAATCGTGACTGTTATATTGCTTTGGTCGGTCCTTTATCATCACGACCGTCCAAGGCTCCCCCGAATTATCTTCGCACACTAGTGAGAGGACAGTAGTCTGCATCCAACAATAAAAAAGGTCATGAAGCCTATGTAACAAGAAGAATATACTAATAGCCAAGGGCAAAAAATAAAAACTAACCACTAAAGTGATGTACTCGATGTACATCTGTGCCAGCAGCTGTCCAGGCTCGTCCTCCCTTAGGCTATCGTATATGTGAACCATTATGTTCGCTGGATGGAGAACTAATAGGAACCAGTGGTTTGCATGATGACAAGGTATCATGATAAGGTTCACATCAGTAGCGTGACATTGATTGTCTGAGTTCAACATGCCTAACACGTTTCCAGCTGGTTTCCACTTACCCCTGCCTACCCCTCGCCTCCTCCATTCTGTGAATTCCCTCACCGCTAATTCCACAAGATAAATGGGATACATGTTAAGCTTCAAATCTTCAGAACAGTTAAAGTGTTGCTCTCTAATCCGGAGCAGATTTATATAAGTGTTCATGACAAAATTTGAAATATCTGTCTCCGGCGCCAACGTTCTCATATCCCCATGACCTAGGGATGTCGCAAGAGGAAATTCTATTGAATCGACAGGCTCATGGCTGAAGTAGTGCCGGTCGATCCAACCCTGCTTGTCCGGCCTCAATGGCTTCGTCGCTTGTCCTTTGTCCGACCTGATGCTTGGGCGCGAGCCCTGGATTCCTACTTGGGTCACCTGACTCTGGCGCTAAGAGTCGTACGCGTCAGGAGGCAAGCGACTATACGTCTCCCAGAATTCCCTCTGGGGCAAAGACGCGTCAGAAGGCAAGTGACTAGACGGCTCCCACACCTGACTCTGGGGCTGAGAGTCGTACACGTCAAGAGGCAAGCGACTAGACGGCTCCCCTCGGTAACCCCGGTACGCAACACCGAAGTTGTGAAGATCAGTCTTGTAACTCTCAATGGAGCTCTTGAGACTGTCAGGAGCATGCACAACGTACCAGTCAAACTGTTCAAGCTGCTTGAACACCTCAGTGCCCTGGTCAACCTAAAAACACATGCATAGAAAAATCACCGTCATCATTTCAGGCATGGTCGATAAGGTGCGCATATAAAAATTGAAACAACAGTAACATGACTTACAATGGTCAATGCCCAGAACTGGTCATAGACCTCACGTGGCGCATATGATGGCTGCCTCACCCGGGAAGGGCGATTCACCCTCGTGCGCGTCACGTTGAGAAACCATTTAAGGTAGTCCTCGATACTGATGACGTCATCCTTGAGCGATACAAGGCTACCGTACGTTTCTTGACAAGTATTCCACTATTCCACCTCGTCGCTCAACAAATTCAAGGCATCAGGCACCTCGAATTTCGGAAGCTGACGACTCCTGTATGGCCGCATGTCTACAGGGGGTTTTGGTATCCCTTGTAGACAGCCAGCTTGCCTCATAGCTCGATCGGGCATCTGAAACTCACATACTTCGAAGTGAATAAGCGGAACCCGAACCAAACCTGCCAGCACGTACGGTACCGGAAGTTGCCAACACCACTCATCTAACCGATGCATCAACTTGCCATATGGCTACCATGTCACCTGGGGTGCATCCAGCAGATCTAGTTCCCCCCGATAGAACTGTAGATGGTTGTGAGGGTTTACCCGTCTCTTCCGGTTGGTCTCCGGCCCCCAGGCCCACACCCTAGGCCACGTCTCATCAGAATATTCCCGCGGTTGTGGACGACCCGTGGGTAGCCTCTCGTAAGACCAAACCTGTGAATGCAAACATTATATGGAATTAGTAATTAATCACGAATATTTTGACACGTCAAAACAAGAATATAAATCCTCATACCTGTAATAGAGTCAAGCAGGCGGCAATAGACTTGGCATCCAATCTCGTAGCCTTATGCAGTGCTCGATATAGGTGCGCAAGAACAGCTGAACCCCACGAATACGAGTATACCTCCTCAAGATCCTCCAAGAAGACCATATACTTCGGATGCACCGTGTTTTTTGAATGCGTCGAAAGTAATATAGCTCCAATAATATACAGAAGGAATGCCTTCGTATACGTCACGAAATCATGATGAGTGTATTCATCCGGTAGCTCACCGTACTGCTCTCTCAGCCATTTAAGTTTGATGTCGTTTGTTGTGAGAGCTTCTTTCGGAATTCCCAGAAAATACTGCCTAGCCATATTCTTTATGGATGCAGACATTTTGCTCAAAATAATGGGTTTGCCGTGACATGGGATTCCAAGTATAAATCCGACGTCCTCTAATGTAATCGTCATTTCACCAAACCGGAAGTGAAATGAGTTCGTCTCGCTCCTCCATCGTTCAACTAGAGCGGATATAAGGCAATCGTCGTGTCGAGAATAAATCCCGGAATCGGTGAACATAGATAAATTTTGACGGTGTAGTAGTTGTATTTGTTCCTCGTTCAGTACCCACTCTTCGAGGTGACTTGTGCTTTGAATTGTTTCCAAAACACCCCTCTCGACACCGTCAAATACGTACCTCGCGACGTGGTCATCGTCATCGTATAGGATTGATGTATCATGAGGTCCGGGATGGAAATACATATCTATAAGAACAAAATATAATCGTAAACCAACTTAGCGTCCATAATATTTACATTCCAAAAATATAACTGGATCTTAAACCTAGCTTACCAACGCGTTAGCAATAGTCATTATCTCATTATTTCAATGTATTAAAACAATTCCTCACTTCCCACCACTCTGAACGCTTAATTATTCTACTTCCCTAAAATTTAAAGCGAACTTGCAATTTACCAATATACCCCCCGATGGCCGCTACACCACCAAATCCACAAAACCGCTTTAAAACCACTTTTTAAATGTATTACGTCAATTATATACCAAATATTTTCTCAGCCAATACACACCCGACCTATGCAAAATACCCCATAACAGCCATCGCCCCAACAAACATCTCAGAACAACTGGAAAAAATAACTTTCCGGGTGTCTTACACCCTTTCCCGAACTAAAAGTCATTCGGGAAATTTATATAATGTAAAATTACCAAAATAGCCCCCGATGAGCGATAAATTACCGAAATGCCCCCGGGGGTTCATTATCACCCTAACATAAGCAACAAATCAGCTTCAAAACAACATTTCAGGTGCTTTAATTACACTTCCGGACTAAAAACTTAATGAAAAACTTTACCGGGAAAATTACTAAAATACCCCCCTCGGGGTAACAAATTACCAAAATGCCCCCTGGCTTCAGAAAATTTCGAAAGTGCTTTAAAATGCTATTTTAAGCTTCCTGAAATCATTCTTGATCTAAAAAGTTTTTTACAAAAGTTTCGCCAAAAATTCCGAACCGGTGTCTGGATCGAGCGCTTAAAAGCCCGTTCGGCCAAAAAAATAGCTAAGGACTTCGGAATGGCTCAAATTCCTGTGAATTGGAACTTCTCAACATCCTAGGGTTCTCATAAAAGTTTCGCGCGAAATCGCGCTAGCTTGATATTTTAAATTACACTGCAAAGTTACAAGGTTGCGCGTATCAGTTAACCCATTTCCAGTCTTTGGAAAAATATGAAATTTTTACCTTATACAGATCTTTTAAAAATAACTAGGGTCTATTTTTTGTACTTTGGCAAAATCTAGATCTAGCAATTTTTTATAAATTCGTGAAAAACTATCTAATTAAGTTTTCACCTTTAGCGACAATTACGCGCCGCAATCAGCTTCAAAACAACATTTCAGGTGTTTTAATTACATTTTTGGACTAAGACGTCATTTGAAAAACTTTATCGGGAAAATTACCAAAACACCCCTCTCGGGGTGGCAAATTAACAAAATGCCCCTGACTTCAGAAAATCTTAAAAGTGCTTTAAAATGCTATTTTAAGCTTCCTGAAATCATTCTTGATCTAAAAAGTATTTTATGGATTTTTCGCCCAAAAATCCCGAACCGGTGTCCGGATCGAGCGCTTAAAAACCCGTTGGGCCAAAAAAATAGCTAACGCTTTGGGAATGGCCCGAATTCTAGGGAAATGGAACTTCCCAACATCCTAGGGTTCTCATAAACGTTTCGTGCGAAATCTCGCTAGCTTGATATTTTAAATTACACTGCAAAGTTACAAGGTTCTGCGTATCAGTTAACCCCTTTCCAGTCTTTGGAAAAATCTAAAAAATTTCCCTGATACAGATCTTTTAAAAATAACAAGGGTCTATTTTTTGTACTTTGGCAAAATCTAGCTCTAGCTATTTTTTGTAAATTTGTGAAAAACTGTCTAATTAAATTTTCACCTTTAGCGACAATTACGTTTCGTATTCACATTAAACACACATAACCCAAAAGCTAGTTCAATCCATAATTTCAAACTAAAAAAAACACGAATTTGAGATTATGGTAAGAATAATGTAAGCGTAACACAATTTAAACAATCTACTGGTCAGAACAATTATGGTAAGATTAATTTGAATTTAACAATGAATTATAAAATAATTCGAAATACTTACTTGCTTTAAACTTGAGATATTTTAATCTTCCAGCGGTTATCCACCGATTTTTTACCGTAGAATATTTTTGTTTATGCTATCGTGAAGATTATGCAGATAATCTTTAGAGTACGAAGCAGATGGAAGAAAGAGTTGAAAAAGATGATGTAGAGTGAAAGAGAGGGTTATGTCCAGAAAGAATCGGGGAGAATGGATTATAAAGAGTGAAAAGCGAGGGAAATAGAAGAAAGAAGAACCGTGAGTCTGAACATCACAGACTCACGGGTTTTCTTTCTCTCTTTCTCTATTGGGCAAGCAGGAGAATCCAAACGTGTGCAGGGGCCAACTTTGGCGGGGAGAAGCCAAGTGTCGTCGGGAGGGGGGCGTTGCTGGGAGGGGTCAAACTGTCGTTGGGGGTGGGGGTCACGAAGAAAAAAAAAGTGGAAGGCTACTCTGCAACACCACGCACAAGTACAAGCAAACAAAAAAAAGGACTCTGCAACACCACGCACAAGCACAAGCAAACAAAAAAAAGGACAAAAAGGACAACGAAAAGAAACACCACGCACAAGCACAAGCAAACAGAAATTATTGGGGGTGGAACCGCAACAAGAAGGAAAAGAAGGAAAGAAAACAAGGAAAAAAAATGGAAGGAAAAAAAAGAAGGAAAAGAAGGAAAGAAAACAAGGAAAAAAAAGGGAAGGAAAAAAAAAGGAAAGAAAAAAAGGAAAAAAAAAGGGAAGGAAAAAAAAAGGAAAGAAAACAAGGAAAAAAAAAGAGGGGGAGGAGGAACCGCAACTTGTTGTTGCGGGTTGGGGTGGGGGTGGGGGGGGCCAGCGCAAAAAAATGGAAGGAAAAGAAGGAAAGAAAACAAGAAAAAAAAATGGAAGGAAAAAAAAAGAAGGAAAAGAAGGAAAGAAAACAAGGAAAAAAAAGGGAAGGAAAGAAAATAAGGAAAAAAAAAGGAAAGAAAACAAGGAAAAAAAAAGTGGGGAGGAGGGACCGCAACTTGTTGTTGCGGGTTGGTGGGGGTGGGGCCAGCACGCAAAAAGAAGGAGAAGGAAAAAAAAGGAAAGAAAATAAGGAAAAAAAAAGGAAGGAAAAAAAAAGGAAAGAAAACAACCCAACACGCAAAAAGAAGGAGAAGGAAAAAAAAAAGGAAAGAAAAAAAGGAAAAAAAAGGAGGGGAGGAGGGACCGCAACTTGTTGTTGCGGGTTGGGGTGGGGGTGGGGCCAGCACGCATAAAGAAGGAACAGGAGGAAGGACACGCATAAAGAAGGAACAGGAGGAAGGAAAAAGCAGGAAAAAGGAAAAAGCAGGAGGAAAAAGGAAAAAGGAGGAGGGGAGGAAAAAGGGAGGAAAAAGGGAAAGGGGGGGGGGGGGGGGGGGGGCCACACCGCACCTTGTTGTTGCGGTTGGGATGGGAGGGCCGGGGGCACGATGGGAAAAGAAAAGGAAAAGAAAAGAGGAAAAGGAAATGGGAAAAGAGGAAAAAGAAAGAAAAGAGGGAAAGAAAAAAAAAAAAAGGGGAGGTCAAAAAGGGAAAAAGAAGCAGTGGGCCTGGCTCAGAACCGCAACTCCTAGTTGCGGTTCGGTGGATATTATCCACCAGGGATCTATATCGGCCCCCATATATATATATATATATATATATATATATATATATGAAAGTTAAAACTGAGAGAAATTGGTACGTGGACATTCTCTCAACTCGCCACGTAGACCTTTTATTTATTTATTTATTATTTTTTTAACTCTTTTAATTCTAATCTTGAATATCTTTCTATTTCTCTCAAGACAATCTACTGTATAGAAATCTAAATTTTAGCTATTATTATTTTCACACAAAAAAATATATAATCTGATTGAGGGAAGGATTTGGACCTAAGTAATTATCTTCTTAGTTAAATTTCTTAAGTATTCCTTTATATCTTTTTTTTTAAATATTCCTTTACCTCTTTTGAATTTCATTATGACAATCTAACTTCAAAATGAATTCTGAAAATTTTAAATTCATTGATCCTATTTAAAATTCCAAAATTATTTCTCAGAACAAAATGATAAGTTGACCTTATCCTCTCGTATTTTGAGACAATATCCTTTTATAATTTTGATTTTGTAGAATATATATTCAAAATTTTGAAACCTACTAATCCCTTGAGATGATCTCATCTTATAAAATTTTATCATTATTTTTGTGGTTACTCTCTCTTTCTCTCTCTCTCTAATCTCTTATTTCTTTTATTTATTTTATTAAGATTTATGTTTATACATTTCTTTCCATTTTAACCAAAATAATTCGTTAAGTTCCTACAATTAAGCCTAGTATATGTGCATCTAAATCATGATTAAAATCAAATTGAAATTGGCTATTGCACTTCACCTTTTTGTTTCTCTTAATATTTCCTATTTCTTAGGCAAAAATTATGGGGTTACACATTTTTCGTTAGGATTTTGCATTCTATATTTCTCATTTTTCATCTAATCATCAACTTATATTTCTCTCATCATTAAGGGATATTAAAGTTAATTTTCCCTTTTCTTCCTCTCTTTCACTTCATCCCCTATTTCGAAACTTTGATGTTTATGATGTCATCTTCCTCTCCACGCCATTAAAGTGGGATAAAGTGTTTCGTTACTTAGAACTACTTTTCATTTATTTTAATTGTAATAATGTATTTCTCATGTTTTGTCAATTTTAGATTTAGGCTTAATTACACTGTAAACCCTGTGTTTTTTCAAAGAATTGCAATCAAAACCCCAAAGTTTAGAACTTGACATCTAAGACCCCCAACGTTTGCCATTTGTTGCAATCTATGGAATTTACAAACGCAGACTAACGATTACGTTACTTTTTAAAGGCATTTTATGTCCTTTAGATTATGTTTTAAAAACAATTCAACAATAAACTTGTTAAACCAATTTCGACGGATGAGATCAAAGTAAAGGAATGGTTGGATGGTAATTTTTCCCTTCTTTTCTTCCTTTTCCTTTATCCCTCTCCTTCAACTGCCCTAATCACCGCCGCCTCCACCTCGACTCACCATAGCTGTGTCCCCTGCCGCCGGCGATTCTGACTGCTACCCTTCTCTTCCGTTCTTGCGACGAGGTTGGGAAGGCCATTTGGTACTATCTGATCCTTCGCCACAATACGTCGCAACAATCTCCACTGTCCTCGCCTATCTAAATCCAGAAATGATTCATCCCCACCAAAGCTACCTTGAATTAATTGATGTCTGGCTATGCTCTACTCGTCAGGTGTATGTGAATACCCTCTAATAATAATATATTTGTTAGGAAAAGAGGAGATTAGGTTGGAAATCATGCTCAGAGTTTTGTTTTGAGATTGCTTCAAAAGCGCATCACAAACACCTAGAGTGCTACAGTTTAACTAGCTTGGTTATTTTGGAGTTTGTACTCCAAACTTCAATGAGACGGGCAACATGATTTTGCTTATGGCTAGTGGCTGGGGTGGGCAGCTATGGAAGAAGCAGGTTGGGGAGGTGGAAGTGAGAAAGTAAGTGGTGGTGGAGGTGGAAGAAGAAGGTACGGCCAAAAGAAAATGAAAAGACAAAACTACCCTAAAAAAGTAACGAAATCGTTAATCCCCATTAGCAAATTCCAGAGATTGCAACAAATGGCAAACGTTGGGTCTTAGATGTCGAATTCTAAACTTTAGGATTTTGGTTGCAATTCTTTGGAAAACACAGGGTTTACAGTGCAATAAAGCCTTAGATTTATACGTGTGTTGTTTCATCATATGACTATATTTTTTATGAAAGCTTTACCCACCTTGACACCCATGTTTTTCTTGGCCACCTGTCTATTTGGCGGGTCATACTCCATTACCTTTAAAATTTTCTTAAAAGCACAATATTTTTGCTTTGTTATATGTATGATTTCAGCATTAAACCGCTACAAATGATTAATTTCTATGATCAGCTGTATATGTTCTTCTCATGCAATTTCTCTTTACATACGGTTATTGTTTTATTTATTTTTTTTGTTTCATTTATCCATCATGTTTTGTTCTTTGGTAATATCAACTCTCATTTTGTGACTCACATGGCGCTCTCCACTTTTTAATTCACTAATATAGAGCACGTGCATTGCATGTGGATATAGTCAAGAGTAAATGTTGAGATGATATTATTATCTTTTTTGGATCAAAATAATGTAATTAAATTATGTTCTTATTTGGGTTAAATACACGTTAGTACCCTGAAACTACCACACAGTCTCCCTTGATGAAAGTTTAATTTTTACACATAAAGGCCTATAACTCTAAATTTGCAACAAGTAAGTACATCCGTCCAAATTCCTAACGATCTAGCCTTTTCCGTCATGGGCAATTTTGTCGGAACAAATTTATTTTTTTTCAAAACCCTAGGAAGTCCCCATCTCTGATCTTTCTCTTACTTCCTCCTCTGCTCCGATCTGGGTCTTTCTCTCTCCACAAAATACCTGATCTAGCCACCAGAGCAGCCGCTGCTCACGCCTCTTCCATCTCAGTGACTGATATTGAATCGTACAATTTTTCCTCTTTCCCCACATAATCAGACCCTAGTTGTCACCCCCACCGCCGTTGTAATTGCTCCCGCAGCACGATTCTGCATCGTCCATTAATGCAGCCGCCACCTCGTTGCTGCCGTGGAGGCGGTGGTTTTCCTCCTGAACCTGTGCGGCCAACACGTGTTCTAAGTTGCTGCGGAGCGCGTTGGCGGTGGCTTCGTTTGTTTGAGTCAAATCTCTTCATATCTGATTCTCTATGCAGAGGGACTTCACTCGTTCTTCCAGCACCCAATTTAATTTCCTGATCTTCTCGACTTCCTATTCCTTCGCTCTCAGTCTCTTCATCATCCCGTCCTTAACCGCCGCTATGATTCTCTGTGAATTCCGCTTTTGTCGCTCCTCAATCTCCAATCTCACCTTATCCGTCTGTACACCAGAGAAGTCGAAGCTTTTCAATAACACGTCTACGATACGGTGAAATAGGTAACGAAAAATATGGAGGAGTGATTGAATGCTTAAGTGTTGAGCGATGAACCGGTCGATTTCCAGTTGTTGTTGTTGGATCTGGAGCGAGATGTCTTCGCCCAGAAACGTGAAGGGACCAGTACGGTTGTGATGGTTCGGATTCTGATGAGCGGTGCAGGGGAAGGAAACGAACGGGTTGATGGCGGACTGGTCTCTTGGTCGCTTTCTAGAGATAGGGAGATCGTAAGTGAGGGCGCTGTTCGGGTGAGGGGGCGGGTGGGTCTGTGAAGAAGAAGAAGTGTGAAATTGAAAAAAAGTAAAGGAAAAAAAAATAAATTTGTCAACAAATTTATTTTTTTTTCCTTTACTTTTTTTCAATTTCACACTTCTTCTTCTTCACAGACCCACCCGCCCCCTCACCCGAACAGCGCCCTCACTTACGATCTCCCTATCTCTAGAAAGCAACCAAGAGGACGGAAAAGGCTGGATCGTTAGGAATTTGGACGGATGTACTTACTTGTTGCAAATTTGGAGTTACAGGGTCTTATGTGTAAAAATTAAACTTTATGACCCTCAAGTGAGATTTTGTGGTAGTTTCAGGGTACTAACGTATTTTTAACGCTTCTTATTTTGTTTGTGACTTGTTTTAGAAGAAATGTATATGTGATGTTCGTAATTGTAATCAGTTCAATGTTTGAAAATATTTTTCATAAACTTTTGAATTGAAGAAATGTTTGATGGTACTGCTGAAATAAAAGCAAATGGAGAAACTAAAAGAATGAATCTACGTCTTTGATTTTGTAATATGTTAAATTGGTTTATGGTTAAGATTTATAAATTTCAAGATCAGGTGCTTTGCATTTCATCTCATCAATAAGAATTGCAAAACGCCCGGTCTTCAACTGCAATAACCGAATATATTTTTAGTTCAAATTGACACCATATTTAAGCCATTTTTTATGCATATTTAACCCTTTTTCATTTTTTTTTCTTTCTGTTTTTGCTTTTTTTTCAACAGTTTTTTGTTTCTTAACTGATTTTTCTCGTATTTCAGTTTCTTTATTTTATTTTTGTTTTTTTTGGGTGAAAGTCAATTTATTATTCCCAAGAATCTTATGTACACTTGTTTTGTAATACCTCACATATGCCTAACATTTTCAGCACGTAATACATCACACCTCCCAGCTCATTCTAATAGTATTCCTCTATTTATTTCCCATCTCTCTCAAAGTTCTTCGTTGATACTTGTGTTTGGTTCTTGCTTCCAACTTCTCATTCTCCATTGTATCCAATGTTTGATCATTTGCATAATTTCTTCCACAGACTGAGTTTGTTGTTTGAAAATTAGTTTTTCAATTAGTTAATTGTTTGCTAACATGAAATGCAAGAAACAAATCACAGTTTTCATTAACCAGTTCAATATCTAATGTTTGTTTTATTTTAATTAAATTAAAAAGAGAATAATAAACGAATTTCTTTGTTTTGTCTTTCTTTATCTTTACACTTTTCATTTTCCAATATATAGAATAATTTACCCATTTTTCTTTTAATTTGATCAAAATTTAAAAGGGGGTAATAAAATAAAGGTAAGAAATATATTTGACGTAATTAACGGAGGACATAATCGTTTAAAAATAATTTACAATATTTATACTTTTATAGGTAGTACACACACACATGAATATTTTTTTTTGCAATCATACATTTTTTCCCCAATGTGTAGATATATGTTTAGATTAAATGTATGACCTAATGTTATTAAACACGTTACAAAAAAACTAATTTGAAGGGTAGAGTTGTCATTGGAATAACTAATGAAGGAAAAAATCAGAAATGATTACAAAATTAGTAATTAATAATAGTATTTATGAAAGAGTAGGATTGTTATATGAGTGATTAACGAAGGGCATAAAAGAATAAAAATGATTTACAAAATTCATACTTTTATAGATAGTATAGATATAGATTTACTGTTGCTAATATTTTTTGTCGATAGTTTTTGTTGAGATTTTCATGGTTCTTCTTCATTTGAATTGTCATTTTCTCATTGTCAGATTTTGTTGGATTATACAGTATATAAGAGGATGCAAAATTTTTCGACCATTGTTTTATCACTTTCAAATAGTTGTTACATTTTGTCTTATTCTTAGATGTTTATTTTAGGGGACCATTATATGGATTTCATTAGTACTTGCATTTCGTTGTGTTTTGTTCTTTGTCAAAATTTTGGTATCGTGCATTCTATTTACGTAATTTTATTTCACCATGATTGCTATCGTATGCACCGTACTGAGTCAAAATTAGTTTATTTTTTAGAATCAATCCATAGAGGCTCTAAATTTAATAGGTATGCACAATTTTGAAATCGTTTGTAATTGATTCTCAGAAGTAAAATTCGAATGAAATCAAAATTAGTTCTTAAAATTAGCTTGGACATATGTTAAGCTGTTTTAAGCTAAATCTTCAGTGCTTGTATAGAAGTTCTGAAAGCAAGTCCAGAGTGAAAGAAATGACAAGTAGTGCATTAAAATTTAAATAGGGTATATAATGTCTATTAGTCTGTAAGGATTGTAAGGATACTGAGATACTTCTTTTGGTTAAACATAGTTTTTTAAAAGAAAATTGCGTAAAATACCCTTGTGGTTTGGGGTAGTTGCAAAAAGACCCCTCTTGTTACAAAAATTGCATAAACACATATGAAATTGCAAAGGTGTTGAACCGTAAAATTTCTGTAACAGAATAGCAGAAATGTCAAAATTGCCCTTCTATATAAATGAAAAGGGCTCGTCATTTCCATTTCTCTTCCTCTGATTCTCTCCTCCACTGGATTCTTAGATCTGGACATGCACGAAGACCAGCTGCCTTGGATTGACGGCGGGCTCGCAGCGGCGCAAGCATGGATCGAATTGCACAGATCAGATCTGAATTTGTGCGATTTGAAACCCGAATTGCACAATCAGATCTAGGTTTTCAAATCGCACATTGCGATTTGAAACCCTAGATCTGAATTTATGCGATTGGGGTTCGAATCAGTTTGATTAGGGTTCGAATTTGTTCGATTAGGGTTCGCAAGCATGGATCGAATTGCACAAATCAGATTGAATTTGTGCGATTTGAAACCAAATTGCGATTTGAAACCTGAATTGCACAAATCAGATATAGGTTTTCAAATCGCACATTGTGATTTGAAACCCTAGATCTGAATTTGTGTAATTAGGGTTTGAATCGATTTGATTAGGGTTCACAAGCATGGATCGAATTGCACAAATCAGATTCGAATTTGTGCGATTTGAAACTGAATTGCGATTTGAAACCTGAATTCTCAGATCTAGGGTTTCAAATCGTACATTGCGATTTGAAACCATAGATCTAAATTTGTTTGATTAGTGTTCCTTCACTGCCCGTTTTTCTTACTTTATCGCCGAAAATGTAAGGTTCTGGCCTATGTGATTAAGTTTGGCGCCGGTTGTAGGTGGGTCAAGTGGCAGACATGGTGGTGGGTTACATCGGTGGCGCATGGTGACGATGTTGGCGGCTGCTAGGCGCACAGGGCTGGGGTGGCGGCGGCGCCGGTTGTGGGTGGCGCAGGTGGCAAACTGGGACAATTGTGGTGAGGGTGGCGGCTAGGGTTAGAGTTAGGTTTAGGTTTTGGTGGAATTGGGAAGAGGGAGGGTACTTTAGTCTTTTTAATATAGAGTTTTCTTACTTCACGCATTTTTCAAAAGCGTGAAAAGCACGCCCCGTTTATTTGGATGACTTTTCTAACAGTTGTAACAAACTGAGCGCTATAGGGAAGCCTTTGCAATTTTTGTAACAAGTGGGGTTTTTTTGCAACTGTCTCAAACCACAAGGTATTTTTCGCAATTTTCTCTTTTTTAAAATTGATCAAATTTGACCATTCCGAAATCGATTCAGATCCCTCGCGGACCGAGGCAAAAGACATGAAAATTGAACACCGACAAATTGAGTAAAATGTAGGCCTTATGGGGCTCGGGTTAAAACTACTCCTTACGATATTTCGGCCTTGTTTGCGAAATGGTTTTGTAAATCCGAAATCTCACGCAAGGCTTGGGAAGTAGGACGCTGCAAAGACAGAAAGAAAACACACACACAGTGTGTGTGTGAGTGACTACTGGGGTTTATATAGTACCGAATCCACACGTCTAAACAAACAGAACACTGCGTAACATTTCAGCCATGGAACCCGACGAATCGCAAAACCCTAGCAAAAAGGCCTCCAAGAAAGAAGCCGCCAAGCTTGAGAAGCAGCGCCGCCGCGAGCAGCACGCCGCCGCCGCTGCCACCTCCGGAGTCTCCGCCCTCTCCGTCGATTCGCCAGACCCCCTCGCCGCCAATTACGGCGACGTCCCCCTCGCCGAGCTCCAGTCAAAGGCGATATCGGGCCGTGTGTGGACCCAAGTCGGGTCCCTCACGGACCAATTAAAGGACCGGGCCGTGCTGGTGCGGGGCCGGGCGCAGGCGATCCGGGCCGTGGGGAAGAAGATTGCGTTTTTAGTGGTGCGCGAGCGCGGGTGCACCGTGCAGTGCGTGCTGACCGCCGCACCGGATCTGGTCAGCCCTCAGATGGTCAAGTACGCCACGGGTGTGAACAGGGAGTCGTTTGTTGACGTGGAAGGGGTTGTTTCCGTGCCTGGCGTTCCCATCAAGGGTGCCACTCAGCAGGTGTGTCTCCATTTTGTAATTTTTGTCCCCTCACATTTTTTTTGCTTGTTATTGGAACGTGTGAATATTGGTTTGACCTGTCAAACAACTGTTATTAATAGCCTGTTTGTGAGTTTTGAGACTAGGGAAAAGCAAGAAAAGGGAAGAGAATGGAAGGGAAGGGAAGAGAAGGAAAGAAAATTATCCCCCTGCCTCTTGTTTGTGAGTTTAGAAAAAAAACATTATCATTCTTTTCTCTTGTTTGTCAGCAGAAAATAAAAGGCACTCAATTACGTATAGCAGAAAATAAAAGACACCCGATTACGTATATATCCTTACACTACATTCTTATATATCCTTATACTACATTCTCATACCCTATTCTAATAATTCTAACAAAGATTATGAATGTATATTTCTAAAAAAGAATGATTTTGACAGGAAAACAAAATATTTATCATTACCATCGTAAAAAGTACATACCATACTAATGTAATAACCCTAACATCCATGTGACACCAAAAAAATAAAATAAAAATAATCAGTCATGAGGCAATTCTAAGTCTAAAACAACTATTTGTTTGTAAGTAAAATGGTAAGTTCCTATAAGAAACCCTAAAACCTAAAAGTCATAAAATTTTAGTCTTCATTATCTCAAGGGTAATGTGGGCATTATCAAAATGTTAATTATGAAAATTTCTTTTTTCTCCGTTTCTTCCTAATTTTGGGAGGAAAGATTTATAGACAAAAGAAGCCTAAACTTTCCTACCTTTTCTCTCCTTGAAAAAACTCACAAACTAGATAAAAGGGAGGAAAGGAGTCACTTTCTATTCTTTTCTCTCTCCTTCTAAAAACTCGCAAACAAGCTATAAGTTTGCAACTGGTATTTTAGTTGCATATAGTGTTTAGATCTTCCAACTCTATCCTAGAAAATCCTTAAAAGTCAAGGGCGCAAGAAGTATATTGAAGGGAGTATTGGTTTGTATCTTTTATTGACTTTATTTATCCATTTTGCCGTAGTTTGACTTGTCAAACAATACTTGTTTGATGTTCGAATTCTATTATAGAAACTCCTAAATGTCAAACTTGAAGAATGTCTAATAGTACACAAACTATGACATGTTGGAGCATTTTCTATAGTAGGTCTTATAAGGGTGTATTTTCTTATGAAAAATTCTATCCATAGACGACGTGTAAAATCTTATACACCTTTTTGCATCTCACGTAGTACCATCATGCAAACATTGCGTGTGTGGTGTACATCATTTAGGTAAATTGAACTTCATGCACTTTTATGCTTAGATATGGTGTGGCATACCATGAGAAATATTGGTGGAACCAATGAGCAACAATTGCTTTCCTATGCAATAAAGATTAAATACTTTACCTAGTTGCTGGATAGGATGTACTTTAAATCACCAGAAAGTTTATGCATTAGCCAATTATGTTTCAAGTGGACGGCAAAAAGGACATAACACCATGAGAAAAGAACAAACATAAAGTTGACAATGCTGGATGAGAATCAAACGGACATATTGTCCACATATGTTATAAGTGGACGGCAAAAAGGAACTCTGAGGAATTTTATAGGAAGTCTTATGGTTAAGTTCTTTGTGATTAAGGTAAACTTATTTCCTTATAGGGATTCATGTATCATGGCAGGTTGAAATTCAAGTAAGGAAACTGTATTGTGTCAACTCAGCGGGAAATACGCTACCCATTAATATTGAGGATGCTTCCAGGAGTGAAGTTGAAATTGAAAAGGCGTTAGAGGTATATTTTCATCTTTTGAATTTTACTCTGGATACTGATTTTACTGCAATACATACATATCTAATTTCTGTTTCCTCATTTGCACCGTAATTTGATTTCTGAAATGCAGGCTGGAGAACAGCTTGTTCGTGTCAATCAGGACACTCGTTTGAACTTCAGGTTTCTTGATTTGCGCACTGCTGCTAATCAAGGGATTTTTCGTGTTCAATGCCAAGTTGAGAATGTATGGTACCTTTTTATATCCTTCATGTACACCATACCTGCAGCATTAGTTTCTTGTCATTTTTATCTGCCTAAAAATCCATTGGAAGGCACAATTGTTGGCATCTAATGTAAGATTTAATCTACGAATGCTATATTTCTAGAGTTGTAACCATGGTTTCTGTGAACTTCCAGCGACATTATGTTCTGAAAACCCTGTTACAACAAATATTCTAGTTTTCAGCCAAGTCATATATAGTTAAATCTTGTTCTAAGTTTCCACAACTTGGTAGGCTATTTCCTGTGAACTTCCAGCAACATTATGTTCTGAAAACCCTGTTACAGCAAATTTTCTAGTTTTTAGCCAAGTCATATATAGTTAAATCTCGTTCCGAGTTTCCACGACTTGGTAGGCTATTTTAATTTGTTTTTTTTCCAGCAAAAGGTCCCTAACATCAATTTAGTGCAATTGAAGGTACGCTTATATAAGCCTCCTGTACTTCCTACATATAGCATTTTCCAAATTTTGTATTGGTGATACTGAAGTCTTTGCTTTATGTCTCAATGGATTAATTACCTTCTTACATAGTAGCAGGAAATGACACTCTAATCCTATATTGTTGTTGCTCGTATGTTGTTTCCTATGTGTATTTATCAGGTACTACGTAGAGTTGTTCATATATGTTCTTTGGTCTCTGTATCTTTGTCTTTTTGCTCTCTTTCTTCTTCTGGTTTAATTTCCCTCTTATCTACTTCAAGAACCCCTTCTAATGCATTTGTGAAAATGAACAAACGAGTTCTGAATTATGTTCCAATGGTGTGCAGATATTCAGGCAGTTTTTGTTAAATGAAGAATTTGTTGGAATTCATACCCCTAAGTTAATAGCAGGTTCCAGTGAAGGTGGTTCAGCTGTTTTCAGGCTCGATTACAAAGGGACACCTGCTTGTCTGGCACAGTCACCACAACTTCACAAGCAAATGGCTATCTGTGGGGACTTTGGGCGTGTTTTTGAGATTGGTCCTGTTTTCAGAGCTGAGGACTCTTTTACGCATAGACATCTGTGTGAATTTACAGGTCTTGATGTTGAAATGGAGATCAAGGAGCACTATGCGGAGGTATGAGTTTTATATCATAAGCAACCACGTAAAGGGTGTAATTTTTCTTGTTAATGAGTTACGAAGCGCATGTATGCAGGTGATGGACATCGTGGATCGCTTGTTTATTGCTATGTTTGACAGTTTGAATGAGAAATGCCAGAAAGAGCTTGAAGCTATTGGGAAGCAGTACCCTTTTAAGCCCTTGAAGGTCTGTACTAATTATTTGAATTCCCATGTTGGACAGGAGAAAGTGATTTATGACATTGTTAACATTCTTATCAACTCACTTCTTTGGTGATATTATGCAGTACTTGCGAAAGACCTTACGGCTTCCTTTTCAAGAAGGTATCCAAATGCTTAAGGTAAGAGGATCTTTCAAGTGTTAGTTTTGATGAATTCTTATTGCTGTGTAATTTAGAAGAGAATACGGTATGGTTGCATCTACAAACAATTTATGTACTTTCTTCCTCTTAATTTATGACACAAAGGAGCAAATGGTGTAAGGAATCTTGTTTCTAGTACCTTTTTGATGATTCGCTTTGTATGATGTCAATTGGCGTGATCGTTTGAGAAAAAAGGTTGCTTTTATTTTGTTTCAGAGCAGGAAATATCATATCTTTTGAACTTGTTAATAGGTTAGGGCAGTGTTACCCAATTTGCTGATCACCTTAGTGTACAGAGTACTGGTACTTGTGACCCCAAAAGTGGTGCGGTCACATACTAGTACTGCAAGATGACTGAAGCCAAGAGAGAAGATGAGTTGCAGGCTGTTATTTTGTTGTATTAGATGGAGAAGATGAAAGGTCTGGAGAGAAGTTGTTAATTAGGGAAAGGATGAGCCCTTTAAAAATAATCACATAGTTAAGGGGACTAATTAGACTGATAAAAGTTTCCTTTTTAATGAAAGTTACCTCTTCCAAGAAAGAGTCAGAGACGTAGAGAGAGAAAGTGCGTGATTAAGGGGATTAATTTAGAAAATTACATGCTTAAGGGCATTGATTAAAAAGTTAAAAAAAAGTGTTCTTTTCAAATATAAAGACTATAGAATCGTTCAAATAAATAGAAGAAATGTTATATATGGTTATAAAAAAAGTTTTCTTTTCACATAAATTCTTTTCTTAATATAAAGACAAAAGAATCGTTGAAATAAATAGAAGAAATGTTATATATGGTTATACAAATGGTGTTTTAGTAATCTAGCATTCACAAGTTTTTGTGGTACAACTTGGACTAGAGATTTTTTTTTTTTGCTCACCTTTCTTCGCAAATTTATATGATCACATATATATTGTACCAAAGGGTACCATCTAGGCGATCCCTAACATATTATGAATCCAAAAAGCGAAGTGACTAAGCCTAACTCCAGGTATTGCGTACTGATAAATCACAAAACCACAGCCGCACCCCTACCACATACAAAAGTGGACTGCGTACTAGGTAGCACTGGTTAGGACTTACCTATTCCCTCTGTCCCACCAATATTGCTGCCATTTGACTTGGCACAAAGATCAAGAGAGATTAATTGGCAGGTAAAAGTTCCAAGAACAACTAGGAAAATGGTGTTCCCTTTTCTCTTAAAAGCTGGTCCTCCTGTGAGACAGGAACTGCCATAAAGTCCTTACCCAAAACTTCTCCATTTTACCCTTATCAGATACCTATACTAACCTGCTCACATTATCCAACGACTCTCTCTCTCTCTCTCTCTCTGTTGCATTCTCAAACATTGTGGTCAAAACGGTAATCTGTAACATAGATACACAGAATCATATACATATGTCAATTCGGTGCACCCACAACTTCATCAACTTTATACTGTATTCAATTTTAGGACTTTGATCAGAGATATAAAGAGCTCTGGTTATAACGTTTACTCAAAAAAATTTGTCAATTTGAAAGAAAACCACAGATCAATTTAAAAAAAAAAGTGATAAAACAAATCTATTTGTTGACATAATCCTTGAGAATCACTATCATCTAAATTGGGGTGATGGTGGTTGAAGGAGACAACGGCTGTTGTGGCTGAAGGTGGCGGCGGCTGTTGTGGTTGAAGGATGTGGCTGCGGCGAGGTAATCGAAAGACGCGGCGGTAACGGTGTTTGAAGGAGGTGTCAAACTGCGGTTGTTGAATAGAGGAAAATAGTGGTGGACGTTTGGAATCAGAGTAAAGTAAGCTAGAGAGAAATAGGCTTTGACCTTCTTCTCAGAGATAAAAATGGAAATGTGATAAAATTTGTTATATCGGAGCAATATATATGGGACGGCTAAAAATGGAAACTTGATTGGAGGGAGCATTATATATGTCCAAGGCCAAGCCCAACTGGTCGACAGAGGCACTCCAAGGAGATGGCCTCTTGGTTTCATCTGCATTGAATGCTCTGCATGATGGTGCTGCCGCTTACTTGAGAAATTGCTGACTTTAGGTCTCTAGCTCCCAGGCACAACTCTTGTTAACCTTCTTTGGCTCCTTCGAGTAGTTGTTGACTCGTGGAATTATGTTACATGCTCGATCCATAACATTTCAATTGAACTATTGTTGCCAGCCTTGTAAGGCTGAATCCATGCCTTCTTTCCATGTCTGAGGAATAAAAATCTGGTAAGCCTTCATCTTTTTTGTCCTCATCATGTTCTGTAACTTTGGGTGGGCTTTGCTGGATGGGCAAGAAACAAGGATCAACTCTACTTACTTTGGTTGCCTGTTTTGGGAATCATAAAAACGTTATATGTGCGCCAGAAGTGGGCCGAGGACATTTCTCTTAAATTATAAGAAGAAATGGGATAATTCTTTTTGGCGTATGCGCACAGTCCTTGTGGTTCATAGTTCTCGTCTTGAGTTATGGTCGAAATGGATTTTGAGAGGAATGGAAAAGGGGTCACCACCCTCTGTACCTTTACCCGGGTATCAACGAGTGCCCTAAGGGAACTCAGGGCATGCTTAAATGTATTGAAGACATACTTTAGAGCTTCCATTTTAGAAAGACCTTCTTGATGGATACCAATGGACAGTTTGCCTCGTTCTTTGGTCAAAGGATATATAGGTGCTCCTGCTATTCCCCAGGAACTGCACTAAATTATGCTGGGCAAGCATATTATGGCAAATTGGGCTGTTGGTGTGCCTGTGTGCCATGTGCCAAGGTGGGCATTGTCTTGGATCTGACACCCACCAGTTGAGTTGCATTGAAAACTTGCTTGGTGGCAATATTTCATGCTTCATGTATGGTTTGGCGACTACCGCAGTTGGCTTGGTGCTAAGGTTGGCTAAGCTATTCTTGATGATGGCCGCATTAAGACTAGTAAAGCAAGGCTTGGAGCCAAGTTAGATATGTGGGCACGTTGCCGTGCACAACGGGCATAACGTCAGGCATGCCAGCTCTTCGCTGCGCTGCTTTGGCACACTACTATGCATGCAGGGCTTTTGACTGCACTTCTTAACCTTTGTGGAATTGTATATTTATTTCTTATATCATCAAACCTTCTCCTGAAACATTGATGTTATGGTAAATGACACGGGGTCTGGGTTAGAAATGATCATTTTCTTAGATTTTTTTCAACACAGGAAGCGGGTGTTGAGGTTGATCCCTATGGGGACCTTAACACAGAATCAGAGAAAACACTTGGCCGACTTGTAGCAGAGAGGTACATCATTATTCTCCTATCTATTTCCTGTATAATTATTTGGTTCATCTTGGAATTCAAATTCTGTTACAGGGAACTGATTTTTTTCTCTCGACTTCAGGTATGGAACTGACTTTTACATACTTCACCGCTATCCTTTGGCTGTTCGACCGTTCTATACAATGCCTTGTGAGGATGATCCAGCTTATAGCAACTCATTTGATGTCTTCATTCGAGGTAAAAATCTGATTTTAAAGTTAAGTGGTACAAGTTTAGAGTAATTGAGAAGCATCACTTTGGGATACTTCTTTTATTCCCATCTAAAGCTGCAATCTATAGGTTCTGTCATGTTGGAGAATACCACCACCTAAGATGTATTGGGGAAGAGGGGACTCCCCCTTGACTTCCTTTCCTGAAGTTTTGAACACAACTTGGAAATAGAATGAATGTATATAAAGTTGTAGTAGGCACGCAATATATCAGCGCCCTCTTGTTTACTCAATTGATACGTCTCTATTTTGATTTGCGGAATAGTCCTGTGTTCTATGGTTATGGGCTGTGAAGAAAAAATGTATTATGGAAGGATACAAGGGCATGACGCCCTATGTTTTATCTACTGTAGCTACTGACTAAAAGTGTAGTCCTTTCACACGTAGTATCGTCAAATTAGTGTTTTTCATGTGTACTTGTAGAACTAAAGGTTGATTGCCAATTTCCTTATGATTACAAGGATCAATAATTATAAAGAAACCAGTCCTGTCGTTTAAAGCTATTGACATAAGGCCTGTTTTGGTGCTGGGGTTAGTGCATATGATATCCTTTTGGCTATGATTTGCTTTTTGCAAAGGTACTAGGATCCTCCAGAAGTTTTAGTTCTTACCTGCCCTCGAGTATCCTTGTGCTCTTGAAATTACATGGGATAGATACGCATATCTAACATCTTCAATTTTCTCAAACAACAGGTGGCGATTAACCACCACAAGTGGCTTAGATTAAGTTAAGGGGAGAGATGGATACTCTTCATTTGGTCATTGTGGCTTTCAATGTTGTATAGGTTCCACTAGTTAGCGTCTCAGAACTTTCAATTCTATTTTGAGTTTGCCTTAAAGCTGCTTCTTGCATTTTGTTCTTTCTTCCTATCATTTTGCTGTCTAACCTATGCTCGTCTGTTTCTTTTATTATAGAAAAATGTATGATAACTCTTTTTTCTGATGCTTGTGGTACGAGGATATATTATTTACATGTTTTTGTGATGAGTTAATATATTAATCGAGAGAAAAGGCGCCAATAAGGGGCACAACCATGTGGACAAAGGGTATACTAGTGAGCTATACAAGTCTGATCCAGTTATTCTGATTAATACAGGTGAGGAGATAATTTCGGGAGCTCAGCGTGTCCACATTCCTGAATTGTTGGCGCAACGTGCGGAAGCATGTGGGATTGATGTGACGACGATATCCACTTATATTGATTCTTTCCGGTATTTGTTCTTTCCTGATTGCGTTCTGCTCACAATTGAATCTTTTATTCTCTTGCGCATAATCTGCTTGTACAATCCCCCCCCCGCGCAAAAAAAAAAAAAAAAAAAGAGCAATTAAGGAAAAAAAATTTAGATTTTAATTTTTAATTTTTTGTCACACATAATCTGCTTGTAGTGTAGCACGCTCATTGCTTTTTAAAAGAGATTGAATAGAGTGAACCTTAGTTGCTCAAAGCGGGGGCGGGGGAGCGTAAGCACCTGAGTTTGGGAGTGGCTTGAATAAATAAATGCGTAAAAGAGTATTACCATTTGCTGAATATAGTTTACAAGAGAGAGAGAGAGAGAGCGAGCTTGGGACGAGATCCCATGGAGCTCTTAATTTGGGATCGCAAAAGCGAGTTTCTGAGAGAGAAGCGTCACCATATGAGGAGTTTCCTGCAACTAAGGAGTAAACATCCAAGGTTGGACGTTCCAAATAGAGTTGTTTCTTTGTTTCGGAAAAAAACAGGAACAAAAGTAAAGAAGGAGAAAAATGAAGAAGGGTTAATTACAGTTGGCACTCCTGAAGTTTGCCTTTATACACGGCTCCTGCTGTCAATTGATATTACACTAAGATTCCCTTTTAATTATATTGGAGTTCACGGAGTTAACAAATCAATAAAAAGACGTTAATACCCCAACATAGAAAAATAATTTATCCCAATTCTGGCTGAATCACACACGGTTCCCTCCCGTCGTGGCTCGACAGTGCTACAACAAAACCCCCATTGCCCGCCACCACAACTGAAAACGAACCCACCGTCGCCAGATCTACATCCCTACCACCACTGACTCCCCACCACCACCAAAAACGAACACACCACTGTCGATCTACACCCCAAGCACCAATGCTCCGCCACCACGACCACGGGAAACACCACTGGCTGATCTACACGACAACCACCTAATCCATTCACAAAGACGATCACAAATTGCACCCAATTTATAATCTCTCCCACAAATTAAACTTGAAATTATTCTTCCTATATCTGGGGTTGCTTTCGATTGTGTGTATTGTGGTTGATGGCTGTAGTGTCACCGATGGGTATTGTGGCTGGTGGTGGTCTGTGAGACGTGTGTTGTGATGGGCAGTGGGCACTGGTGTTTGGGGGGTCAGATGGTGTTTGGAGAGGGGGATGACAGCGTTGCCAGTAGTGGTTACACGTGTGTATGTGTGTGTGGTGTATCGACATGGAGTGTCCTTATTGACCCACAGGCACAGGGGATAGTAACGATGGAAAGAATTAGCATGATGGAAAGAAGATTTGCAGCAAGAATTAAAAAATAGGAAGAAGGCAGCTAAACCTCCCAATACAAGAGCCATCTTTACTCCCTTTTTTCCTCTTTCATGAGGTTGATGTTTAGATAGGGATGGTGTTTGGATAGGCAGAGAAGGATAAGGGTGCGCAAGCGGTGCTCGCCGGTGTGGGCATTGGCGGCGGTGGCTGAAGAAAGGGAAGATATCTTAAGGTCAATTTTGGTAGATCACAAAAAATCTTGTGGGTGCCCTAAGTTTTATTGCATATCCTTAAAAGGATAGAATTTTGTGTAAACTTACTACAAAGCACAGGGGGCAAAGGGTAATAAAAATAGAAAAGGTGGGCCATGTGTATTTTGGGTAAAGCTTAGGATTCACGAATGTAATTAACCCAAAGAAGAAAGGAACAAGCTCCCCTTTAATTGCTTCTGTTATATGTAAGTATTTAAATTGTATGTGCTAGACCTGTCCGCTAAACATGCAATTGTAGTATTCTTTCACTCTTTTCCCGCTTTTATTGCTTCTATTGTTTGTATTGAGTTCTTTGTGGTGTTTCGTCCAGAATTTCAATTGGACATGTGTATCTAATGTTGCGGTATGTCTGTTGAAGGTATGGTGCACCGCCACATGGTGGGTTTGGAGTTGGATTGGAGCGTGTGGTGATGCTTTTCTGTGCTCTTAACAACATACGCAAAACATCACTCTTCCCTCGTGACCCTCAAAGGATTGCTCCATGATTTACTTGTACCTTTTTTGTTCTCTCACGTTTGATTTTAGAATCGTTGTTCCCTCTGGATATTGAGCTATTTGAAACGTGAAACCTTGATAATGCAGGTTCATTTTAGTAGAAGATGATTATAGATGCTTAAAGCAATTTTATTCAGTATTTTGCCTTTCTTATTTTCTCATATCCCACTCTGGTTGTCCATTGTGTATGTGTCATCTACTGGGTTTTCAAATGACTCTGGCATCAACTGTTTTCCAATGGCATAAGGCTTTCAAAATTTGCAGTGCAAGGAAATTTGGGTTCCTTACTAGTCCTTGTTAATCCTTTTGGAAGTGTCTACATATGCTCTGCAATTTATAAACAGATTCATCAACGTTAGGCCTATTGATGCAGTTCAATACAATGAACCATGTGGTACAACTGCTTATAGCAGTACTCAGAGAGGTACTTGTTAATCTCATTTTGAAGTTTCCTATTTTGTAGCGAAACATGAACCTCCTCCCTCTCTTCTTTGATTTGGTAAATTTACCTCACGCGACCTATATATAAGTTTCCAGATCTGGGTCTTATCCTGTCTGGTGCAGATTCAAGATTCTAGATCTATATCTAGCCTCGGAGATATGATCTACTAGGTTGGTGTTGCTGAGATCCACTCCGTCTGTCTCCAGATGTTGTAAGCTACTCTTTTTTTGTTGCCGATTCACATCTAAATGGACAAATTGATTAGGGCTGAATCTTTGCAAATTCATCCGCCATTACTTCATCAAGACCGTGCGCTATTTCTATCCGAGCTTTTTCCTTTCTTTTGTTCTCGGTGGCATGTAAGCTTTGTGCATGAATTAACCGGGTTGTGGGTGGTTTGCGCAGTGAGTCCCTTGGTTGTTTTATGTCTAGGTTTCCCTTCTTTCTCCCCTCTCTTGCAGCCCCCCTCTAACAAATCTCCCCTCCCTCTTCCCTTCTAGGTGGTTTCTCCCTTCACCCTTCGCGTGGAGATACCCTTAAGGTGGCCTTTGCTGGTAATCGGTGGTTGTTGACGGGTGGTTCTCGAAGGGAGCTTGGTGGTGGTGGTATGTTATGGGATTTAGCGTTTTTGTGGTGTCTATTTTAGGGACCTGTTTATGTGGTGATGTGGTAGTGCACTAATTTCAATGCTGGTCATTCATGACAATGAGCGGTATCATTTGGTCATTTCTATCGTTGTGGTGGTGGTAGTGCTGGTCGGTGGACAAACAACCATGTGTTTCCGATGTACTTAAGAGGTTCCGGGGGGGATAGTGAGATAAGTGTTACAGGGGTGAGTGGGCATGTTGAGGTTTGGTATGACGTGGCTCTTCGGCTTGCTTGAAGAAAAATATTTTGTAAGGCTGGTTTGACATGGAAGCTGGTGTTTCTTTGTTATGTTTAGCACTATTATCTAAGGGAGCTGATCCCATTATCTAAGGGAGGCAATGGATCAGCTCCCATTATCTAAGGGAGCTGATCCATTGCCAGCGCTAGCAGAGTTGCTAGCGCTGTTTTGCCGTCCGCTACATAATGTAGCGGACGATAATTTACGTCCGCTACATTATGTAGCGGACCTGCTAGCGCTGGCAATGGATCAGCTCCCATTATCTAACTATATAAGGGTTTTCTATGTGGCTATATCTGTTTCTTGCATCTTGCAATAGTCTACGAGTCATTCAAGTGGTTATTATATTACTCTACTAAATTTGTATTTGCTGTAATAGTTGATGGAAGGAGCAAAAAGAGAAATAGAACCATTAAGGTGACCTTTCATGTTACTTTTTATGTCAGCAGCACAAATGAACGAGTCGTGACAATTTTGTTAAACCTTTTATGAATGAAATGTTTTCACTATTAACCAGAAGAGTCTTCTTGTACCAGATATTGTTCTTGGCAGTAGGGCTAGCCTAACATAAAGTGATATGCCATATGTTTGATAACGTAATTCAACACTAAAAAGTGAAAATTATTGATAATTTCAAATCAATCGCGTTTCATAACGTACTTTCTCTACCACTTAAAAAATGATAAGTAATAGGTTAATTAAAAACCAATATTATAAGTCAACCCATTATTGACTTATTCACTCTACACGACATAGCTAATAATACCTCTGATAGTACCGATACCGGTTAGTACGTAGCGTTTTTGCTTTTGATTGGTTATACCAGTCCATACACATTATATTGGCCAAGAATTATATAGCGGCCAAGATCTTGTGCTTTATACCGGTTTCTAAAAAAATGCAAAAGTCACAAGTTTTGTTAGGAAATTAAGTTGATTGACCATATAAAAACTAAATAGAGAAAATCTTACGTTCCATTACGTCGATCAAAGCCTCTGTAACCTCTTTCTCAAAATATTCAGTACAATTTACAATAGCTTTCCTAGTAAGTTTTCAATCTTCATGACATTTTTTAGTTTGCTTTTACTTTTCATATTCGCTTTGATTTACTTTAACTGAAAGCTTTATTTAGATTCTTTCATCTATATGATTTATTGCCACCCATAGTGCCCCCTCCCCAACACACACACACACACACACACACAGCTTTTTCTTGAACCCAAAGAGTTATTCATCCATAAGAATTCGCTAATGGGATAGTTGGAAAAAGAGATAATTTTAGAGGAGGTAATTCAACTGAATAAGTTATTGCTCCCAATGCCATTGTGTTGTAACAAAAAACTTATTCAGGAACAAACAACTGAGTTTAAAAAAGAGATAATTCAAACTGTATAAAAATAAACAATCTATATTAGAGGAGCTGTGAGGGAGGAAATACATGTATATATATTTAGTTTACTAATGAATGAGTATTATACACATATAATTGATGAGAAATCCGAGATAGTACTGAGACGATAATGGTACCAGTACGTACCATGTCACGGAGAAAATGGTATGCATCCCCGCACGATATCTATAACTATGGAACACACTCAACTATAGGTTATTAAAAGACTTTAGCCGTAAGTAACTAACTTAACCTCACTGCCTCCTTATCTGCTCCTCATCTTCCTAATTGATTTTTGAGTATACTCCTTAACCCGAAGTAACAATCTCTTTTCACGATATTCCTTCCACAACTTTAGGTGCATGATTTCTTTCTTCTCTGCTTGTGATGCATTTTTTTATCACTGAATATTTTAAGATCGTTACTATCATAATCTTGTACGATAAAAAGCAAATTCGCAAACAATAAAAAAGAAAAGAAAAAAGGAAGACATGATTGGCATGTGCAATCCAATTACCAACTCCCAAAAATGAATTTCTTGGAAAACTTTGTTGTATAAGGTGCATGTTGTTCTAGATCAGGTAAAATTAAAGCATGGCCTTTGTTAGATGGATATTTGTCATTTGCAAAAAATGGTGAAACCAATCTGTACATCACCTTAAACGAACTTATATGAAGAGAACTAAAGAAATGATTGAAATGTTCTTATAGTCGTACTTTATCCTAGTAGATGCAGGAATGGCTTTTGATAACGGTTGTAGAGCAAACTGGAGGATCCAGAAGTATATAAGTTTTTCATAGATGCATGCATTAGAAGAGAGGTAATTTGAAGAAGGCATCATGGGGTAAGTTAATTGAAAAATAAGGGAAAAAAGTAGTGTCCCTGTTGAAAAACAACTCAAGAACCAGGAAAATTATTTAAAATAAAATTATGTTGTATGGAAAAAAATAATCGAAAAGACTTGAAATGGTTACGCTCTCTTGTCAAGCACTGTAAAATGGAGCCTAGATGAATGTGACGACTACATAAAGGTACATTAACCCTTAAATGCATTTTTAGAAACATGGAAAAACATTTATATTTAATTGAATATCAAATCGGTGTACCACAGGCAAACAGAAAATTCACATACATTCTGACATAGCTCACAGAATAAACTGCACATATATCCAATCAATTAGATGAGACTCCAAAATTTGTCGAGACGATGCGAACTTATAGGTCAGATGCACTTAGTAGCCTAAGGCTCACCCTAAGTGTCACTCATAAGCTACACAAGGTCATACCGCAAAAATATAAACAAATATTACATGCAACATTCGGACATATACTCAATAGGGGAAAAAACAAAAAGGATGGGGAACTAAAATTGGATCGCTTAAACTAGAGTTTGTATTAACTTGACACGACTAAAGAAGGAAACAATGAAAAAAAGTGGCAATATACAACGGCCACTAAAGATGGCATTTGGCTAAAGCCACTATGATCATTTACACGCCAAAAGGGGGCTGAGAGTTCAAACTGATGAATGTTTAGTTGAAGCAAGGGGAAAACAAATTTAAAAAAGAAAAAAAAAAGAAAAAGAAGAAAGACAAAATCCTGATTTTCAAAGTGACATCATAGGAACCCATTAAGCAGGATCACACGTCTGAAGAGGTGAATTGGTATTCCATGTAAAATGCAAAAGAAAGGGGTGAATATAAAATCATGTCCCCATGTGTTTATTTGTAATATCCCGCACTTTTCAAGCAGTTTAAAGATTATCATCCGCACTCTGAAAAATAAATGGGCAATAATTTTGAGCAACGCTTGGAAATTAGTAGAGAATGGAAGTTTAAAATGATTTTAGATTCAAAATGTAATTTCAAAAAGTTTTGAGGTTATTTTGCAAATATGGAAGCTTTGGGGGCAAAAGTGTAAATTATTTTTTAGATGGAAAATAATGAAATGAGTGGTATGTATATATATTTTTGGTGATATCTAGGGTTAGTGTTAAATTAATAAAAATTATAAAATTTTTTGGGGCTTAAATGCAATTTTACAATTTTACAAAGTTTGGGATAAAGTTTGCAAATTTCAAAACTTAGTGCACGTGTGCATGTTTGGCTGTGTATTGGGCATGGTTGCCACCTCCTGTTTAAAAAGGGTTGACTACCAGCTTGTAGGGGAATGGGGTAACCGAACAAGAGGAGTTCGGGCAAGAGAGAAATAGAAGAAGAAAGAAAGGACGGAAAAAAAAAAAAAAGAAGAAAGAAAGAAAACAATAAAGAGAAAGAGAGGAATTCAGCCAGAAATAGAGAGAGAGAGAGAGAGAGGACATAAAATATAGGAGAATATATCCTAAAGGTAATTTTTCTTCTTATTGGAATTTTTGGTGTGTATTATGGTGGGTATAAACTGTGTATGTGAACTGTGAAGAGGTGTGTGCTGTGGTGAGCAATGGATGCGTGTTCTTGTGTGAATTTATGTGTAATTGTGTATATGAGGTGTATATGTGTGTGTTGTAGGTGTATTAGTGTGGGTGTAGGTGTTTTAGTGTGTGTCATGATAAGTGGGTTTGTGTGTATATTATCTGGAAAAAGTGGGCTGCCGAAGAACAGGGATGATGAACAGTAGTCAAGCTAGGTTTAATTTTTTAACTCAAAAATGTCGCTAAAGATCATTTTATTCCAGTAGTGATTTTTTGAATTTTTAAAACATGTTTAGAAATTTATTTGGACAAGCAAAACAATAACCCCTATTATTTTTACGAGACCTACAATCTGGAATTTTTTAAAAATTTTCAGTATTCGCGAATGACGCTAAATTAGGTATCGGTTAAAAGGAATTCTTAAATAATTTAATATAGCAAATCAAGTTTATTTTAATCTGAAAATTTTAGAAAAACCTTATATCACTGATGTGTTTCATTTTCTAAAATTTGGTGCAATTCTGAGGCCAATAGCTATTTTTAGTAGAATCAACTTCAGAGTGCCCGATCCGAACATCGGTTTAGAATTTTTGGGTGAAAATTTTCTAAAATATTTTTTAGCCCAGAAATGACTTCATGATGCTTAAAGTAGTGTTTTAGAGATTTTTCTAGTGCGGAAATCTTCAGGGGATATTTTGGTAATTTGTCACCCATAAAGGGTATTTTGGTAATTTTACCTATAAAGGTACTTTTGTGTAAATTCACACACGATAAGGATATTTTAGTGATTTTACTTACAGGAAAGAAGTTTTGGTAATTTTATACATAAGGGGCATTTTGGTAATTTTACCTGCATCGTGAAGGGGTTCATTTTGGGAGTATGCTTGGGTCAGTATTGAGTTTATAATATCATAGTGTAGACTGTATCGTGATCCTTTGATTGTTCCATTTAGGTTAAAGTAAAAGACTTTCCGGTTAGACTAGCTTAGCTTTGGATCTAGGTAAGAATTTCTATCTGAACCCTGAGTAAGGACTTATGTCTGAACCCTAATTTCGATAACTTGTGTTTGTAGGTATTCTTTTGATTTGCTTATGGTTATTGTTGAACACTGAGATTTGCATTGATAACATCATGTTACTGTTAAGAAAATCCCAACATTGAACGTGAATCGGGTATTTGGAAATCTTTTCGATGCTCGCCTTGTATCATATGTCGAGAAATTTTGATAATTGTTTGTGTTCGTTCTTCTGAATTGTTATGCCTAAATTTGATAACTTTTCATATTTATCCCTGCTCTTTGTTTGTGGTTATTTTAGAATTCTAAGTAATGAATTATATCAGCATGCTTAATTGTCATTGAAACCTTAATAGTTTCAGTTATTTGAGGCGTTAGGGCTAGTATCTTAATGAGAAGGTTTAGTTATCCTACATCATGCATATGTACACTTTTGGTGCATTGCCTTTGTCCAGGATCAATATCTTCGAATTTGTTTACATCGTATCTAATAATGATTGTCTTGAGAATGATGTTCAAATGAATGTCTTGTTATCCGATTGAAGGAGATTGAGTGAAACTCCTCCCCATATTGTGATCAAACTGTTTATGATTGTATGAAACCCTTTCCCTATTTCCCTTTGAAGTATCTGTGTTCGTTTTGAAATCCTTTGAGAAAATAATTATTGTATTTGAAAATGATGGCTTTGAAATGATCTTCAAATGATCTCGTTGGTATTTGGTTATGATTGTTGATGTTTGTTTTGAAATTGGGATGATTGTTAATGTTTGTTTTGGTTTCTGTCTAGGGTTGTCTTTGGTCGTTTTTAGTATATACTTATGATTGATTATGATCATATTGGGATTTATCAAACTGTTTATGACTGTTGAAATGTTTTAAAACATTATCATTGAATGGACTCTTTTGAACCATTTTGTAATTCTTTCGATTGTTCCTTGAACGATCTTACTGAGCTCTTAAAAGCTCACCTCTCGTTTGACTCCATTCTGAAAAGTAGTTATCAGTTGTTGAATGCTCGGGAATGAGTTTAGAGTTTGTGTGACATTTCGGAGAGCCCACCACTACTGTATATTAAGACCCCTGCGTGGGTCGGTATTGTTAACTTGTTCTATAGAACTCGAGTTTGTAAAGAACCTAAGTTTAATAGTTTAAGTTTAAGCAGTTTTGTAATCTTGTATTTTGAAGAATCAAAGTTAGTGTCTAATTATATGCTTTGAAGTATGTGTCAGCAAACAGAATTTGACAAGTTTGATATGAAGTGATAAGTTAACGCTCCGAGAGTTCGCGACGATGGAGCTCTGAATTTTCAGGATGCTACGTTGTAAAACAACTAAAGATCATGAATTTATCAGCCAACCTTAACCCTACAAGAATCGATCTCACATAGAGGTTTACTCCATGGAGGTACTATCGCTCCCACCCCACCCCAAAAAAAACCCCTCATCCTTACCCACAATCTCATTCTCTTCTGCTCTCCGCCACCACCGCCAGGTTCTTCTGGTGTGTGGTGGCATGGTAGCCTTAGTGTGTGGCCATGTTTTATGAGTTTCTCTTTTATGTCTGGGATATGGTGGTGATTTTGGTCGCCGGGGAAGGGTGGATCTATCCGGTCGTAGTGGATCTTCTTGGTGGTTTTCGGTGGTTGTTGAAGAATTAAGGGGTTTCGCCATCGAATTTCGAGTGGGAATGACCGTATGTCAGCAGATCTGGTGGTGATGGGTGGTGGGTTAATGGTTGGTAGTTCGTTTCTCAGTTGTATCGGGCGTGGTGGTGCCGGTAGTTAGTGTTTTGTTTGGTGAGTCTGGTACAAGGGCTTCTCTCCTAGGATTGTTGCCCCTCTCCCCCCTAGTGGCTCCCCCTCCCCCTTGTGTCAGAGAGGTCTCGGGTGATTGGTGGTGGATGGTGTTGCTGCGTCGGTGTAGGCTTTTTGATTCTGGATGGTTGGGTTATAATGTGGATGGTTTATGGCATTTAGGGATGCTTGTGGTGATGGTGGGTTGTGAGGTTCACTGTGACTCAATTCCGACGGCGATCAACGATGGGGACTGGTGATGAGAGGTGCCCACAGGGACTGGTGCTGAGAGGTGGCCTGACAGCGGCGATGGAGGCGACGTCGAGAACTGCCAGATTCCTGCCGGTGGTGTTGCTTCGGTGGCGTGCCTAGGGACATGTGTCATGGTGTTGGACACGTGCTGATGGGTTCGCAGAGGGTGGTGCGTAGGTGTAATGTAGAGGCTACCCTTGTTGCCCATGTGTGACGGGTGCCAGTTTTTTAATTTTGATTATGTTTATCCTATTCCACCAAAAAAAAATCAAAAAGAAAAACTAGCTCAATGGCGGCTAGCATGGCTTTATTTTTATTGTTGCTTTGTATTTTGTTGTCTCGTTTGCCTTTTAGTGTTTTATTGTTATACGTACCGGATCAAGTTGACATCCGTGTTTTGTTTGTTATTATTGTTACCTTTATGGATAACATCTACTTTGACGGTTCTGCAGTCTTTTCAGATGTATATAATTATATTACTCTCCCCCCTCCCCAAAAAAAATAAAAAATAAATAAATCATGAATTTGGGTCAGGAGAAGAAAATGACACATGTTTAGAACATTGAAAGTTATCCTACACACACCTGTATGATCGAGTGTAAGGCAAGAGAGGATTTCTTTATGGTCTAGTCATAACCAATTCTTTTAAGATTTGGGGTTCAAAATTGGAATTTGATTTGAAATTCAATTCACTTTTTTTTTTTGTTTGAAATAGAAGGAATTCAAATAATAGAATTCCTATTTTGTATTTGGAGAACAAAGAAAATGAAAAGGTAATAAATATTTAGATAAATATATTCTTGACTTACAGTGAAAAATGAACTACGGTAAGTGATTTCAAGTGTACTAGTGCCACCACATGGTGGCACTATTGGTGGCAATGCTGGTGGCAGTTAGTGGTGGTGGCAGGAATGGTGGCAACGGTGGTGGTGGCGACAGTAGTGGTGGCGACAGTAGTGATGTCGGTGGCGATAGTAAAAGTGGTGTGGCGGCAGCGTTAACTGTGGTGGTGGCAGTGGTGACTGCAGCAGTGATAGTGGTGGCAATAGTGGTGGCGGCGGCGATGGTGGCAATAGCGGTGGCTACAGTGGTGGCGGTGCTGACAATAATGTTGGTGGTAGTGGTGGCAGAGGTGACGGTAGAAGTGGTGGCGGTGACAGTAATGATGCCGGTGGTGGTAGTAAAAGTGGTGTGGCGGTAGCGGCAATGAAGACGGTGGTTGTAAGTTCATTGTTAAAGAGATCTAGAAAATGGTAAGATAAGTAAATAATTACCTTTAATTCAAGTAAATCCATTCGACCATTTTTCATCGAATTTCACACAATAGAAACAAATTAAGTCAAATCCTGTGAATTCCTTTTCTTAATGTTCCAAACAACAACATTTGAGTATTTGAAATGAAATCTAATCAATTTCATGGTTCCAAATACATATACGGGCATGCAAAACGAGACAACGATAGCATGAACCTTGTAGATGCAAAAACATAAAAAAAATGAAAACAAGGTTAGCAGCCGTAACGTGGACGGCTAATGGTGTACAGTGATGCCATGAAAATCGAGACAACTAGATTGAAGAATTAACTAATTAAATGATTGATTGATCTAACGCTGATTCGAATTTTAAAAAGTAAACCCTTACCTCTAATTGCATAATCAAACCCAAAACTTTGATCTTCTCAATCTAATTGTATCGAAAGCCCTAAAAATCAATATACCCAAAAGTTCTAATTAGGGTTCCAACAATAGAAGAAATTCGTAGGGCCCTGCTACAATCTCAATTCAGCAATCGAAATAAATTCTTACCTCGAAGTGATGACAAAAATCTCAAGAGGGCTCTTCCTAGAGATTCTTTGGAGGCTCTTATGAAGTTTATTCTGCTCCTAGGAATATATTGTATGTAAGTCATCCAAAACCTAAAAAGGAATATAATTATATTCCTAAAACAATTAGAATTGTTAAATATCCATTACGTCCCAAAGTTCTCTAATTTTACAAATTGGTCAAACTAAAGTCCAAATTTAAATTAGGTCATCTAATCCCAAAAATATAACCCACTTTTTAAAAGAAAAATCTAAATTGTTTCTTAGGCCTATGCGTTGAGGAAAAATTACAAAAATGCCATTGAAGATAAAAGTCAAATTCTTTTTTTTTTCCCTTCAAATTTTAATGGATTTAAATATTCAGGGTCTAACGCAACCATTCTCCTAATCGAGATTTTGAATCAACGACGTCTTAAGAGAAGACCAGATACAAGTTTGTTGCTTAGTGGAGCTTAAATACTTGGACGAGATAATAAATAAAAATCCTACTCATTCTCAGGAGATTTTGAAAACTGCCCAAATAAGCGTTCTTGAATATTTCTAACCACTTTCGGACTCGAGAATGGCTAAAGGATAGTCATTACGTTTTCATACGGGAGAGAAAGACAGTTTTTGGTAATTTTGAGCCATACCACAAGAGCTCGTTTTATCGAACGAAGATTCAACAATTCAATACATATCGTGCATATATATTTTCATGAGGTGTCATCGGCGATGCTATAAATTTTGAATGAAATGATTGTTCCTACCACATACTATCCAAATGCCAATCAGATCCACCACCGTAGTTGGCTTAAGCAAACATTTCAGGTACAAATACAAAGTTATATCTCGTTAAAGTTTTTAGTGAGAACTTAATTAGCGTAGACGAGAATGCTTATAGAAATAATTATATATTCACTTGTAAACTTATATGGTTGTTAACCTTTTGGTCGAAAGGTGTAGTGGGTGCACTGGATATAATGCTTATTTATGTTGTCGTACCCCCCGATCAGTAAGTACTAAATAAAAGAAGAGGAAGGGGTGAATGTTACCAAAATGTACTAGCTATATGTGCTTTGACATGGTTTTCACATTTGTATGGGTTGGTTTGGAAGGAGTATCACATGATTCAATCGTGTAAATGGAAACTATGCGTAATCCAACTAATCATGTTCCCTTTCCCTTGCCAAATGTTGAAACATGGTACTTTACATATGGTAATGAGATTCATGTTATAAGTGGTACAAAATTGTTCAAATAAATGTATTTATTGCAGACAAATACCCCTCCATCCTAAATATTTGATCATATTTTCTTTTTGGTCTGTCCCAAAAGAATTGATCACATATCAAATTAAGAAAGATTTTGTAGGTATTTTTTTCATGGTTTCCCTTTTTACACATTTTTTATTTTATTTCTGTCTCCACATTTAATCCTCCAACAACCTATTTTTCTCTCCCATGGCTTTTCTTTCTCTCTCTTGGGATAGAATGGAAAAAACATAAAATATAATTCATATCTTAAATAAGCACGCAAGTCAAACACGATGTATGTGATGCTGCATATGCACACACTCATAGATTTTTCTAAATGTGTGCAATTAGTTGTCGGACTTTGCATGTGGTTATCGTGCAAGAACAAAGGAGGAATGGTTTAATTATGCACATGCTAAAATGAGAAATTTCATTAAGCAATCCTTTCCCTTAAGGCTTGTTTCCCAATACTTGGGAGGATGCCACTGTATCCTTCTCAAGTACAAATGAATGTCATTATTGCTTGTGCAACGATACATAATTTCCTTTGGAAAATAGTTATCACAGATTCCCTTTTTGAACAAATTGACAATTGGATATTCTTGATAGTACAGAGCATCATAACAAAAATGCAATAGATATGGGAGCAGAAGCACGACAACCTGATCAAGTTTTATGGTTGACTTAAGAGAGCAAACTGCAACTCAATTATTTAATTTGAGGTTGTAGTTCGTGTATGTAATTATGTGACCTTTAATTATCGAAGCATTATTGCTAATTCTTATCCTGTGAATGGTTTGACTATTCTTTTGTGTTTCAAAGCTATGCTCATGATTATTGTAAAAAGAAAACAATGTGTGCTTGTGTATATGTGCAAGCACAATGATTTCAACTGAATGCAACAGTGATTATATATATATATATATATATATATATATATATAGGTTGCTGAGAAAAAGTGACCATGTCACCTCTTATATGGACAATCTCTCCTTCTGCCACGTGTATTAAGAAGCCCTGAAAGCTCCAGGTCCAGGAGGCATGCCGACATTATTCTACAAGACCTACTGGGAGATTGTAAAGAAAGATGTCTGTAACCTTGTTTAAGATTTCTTCGCCAACGGTTCCAAGCTTTGTGAACTTAACCATACCAACATTTTTTTGATCCTAAAAAATCCAAACCCCACCTGTGCAAATCACTACCGTCCCATTAGCCTCTGCAATGTCATTTATAAAGTAATCTCAAAAATCTTGGCAAATAAACTTAGGCCTTTGCTTGCAAAACTCATATCCCCAATGCAAGCAGCATTTGTTCCTGGGAGATTAATTCATGACAACAGCGTTATTGAAATTTGGCATACAATGAGGAAGAAGAAAGGAGCGGGTCTCATGGCGTTAAAAATTGACATGGAGAAAGCCTACAATAAAATCGAATGGTCTTTCATTATCAAAGTGCTGGAGAAATTTGGTTTCCCCCAACTTTGGATCGATTGGGTAACTGAATATATATCAACCCCTACTTTCTCTATCATCATCAACGGAATTCCTTATGGTTTCTTCAAACCATAGAAGGGCCTGTGGCAAGGAGATCCACTCTCTCCCTTTCTCTTCATCCTAGCCTCAGAAGTCCTCACTCGACTTATTCTCCGTGAAGAACAAGCAGGCAATATCCATGGAATCAAAGCGAGTAGAGGCAGCCCCTCTATTTCGCATCTCTTATTTGCTGATGATTTGCTTATCTTTTGCAGGGCTAACACTAGTGAATCTGAAACCATTCAAAATTGCCTAGGAGAATACAACAACTGGTCTGGGCAATGCGAGAATAGTTCAAAATCTCAAATCCACTTCAGCAAGAATGATGGAGGAAGAAGCACAAGAGATATTGGTCGTGTTTTTGGTTACAAAAGAGCTTCAAAAGACTCCAAGTACTTGGGTCTTCCTTTGTTCGTTAACCAATCAAAGTTAAAAGCTTTTGGCGAAATTGTGGACAGAGTGGTACTTGACAGCTTTGTAAGTGGCTGAAAAGATCTTTGGGTGTGTTATAGGTTCCTTTTGAGCGACAAAAGACCGGTGCTGGAGATCCTCTATAAGATTAGTCTCCTAGTGTTAAGAGTTGCATGCTTAGTCTAAGGTTTGAACTTTTAAGTAAGAGTTACAAGGGCGAGGATTTGCCTCATCACTCGTCAGCCCCTCACGTTGGTAAGATCAATACCAGTAATTACCTTTTCTTGACAATTCAACTTGGAGCTTATTTTGAAGTACTTTGAGGCCTGATTCTGACAGGCTCCCTGTCTTGACAGAGTTGCTTGGAGTAGTATATTGATAGATTAGGGATTAACTTGTTCTCAGCTCGTTGTTGGATCTTTCAAATGTTTATTTGAATACAACCATCATATTTTGCTTATTTAAGTGTTTTTCTACCTCTGAAAGAAACTTCGCTCGTGACCTTGGTTGTGGTTAGGGGTGGCAAGGTGGGTGGGTGGGTTGGGTTTGGGTGTAAGTTAAATGGGTTGGGTATAAATGGGTAACTGACCCATTTGACCCATTTATTAATGGGTTAATTGGATCATCTCACTAAGTGGGTTGGTTTCACCCACCAACCTTAAAGTGACCCATTTGATTGGGTCATAAACCCTTGCTCATTTTTAACCCGTTATTCATATTTAGCAGACATTCACCCCTTTCTCTCTATCTCTCTCTCTCTCTCTTTCTCGCCCTCCCCGTCTTCATCCACGGATTCCACTAGTACCATAAACCACCGTCCCATTGACACGGCCAATGGAGGGTATCTAAAGATGAGATCGCGATATGCCAGTGGTTCCACTTCAGCCTTCATTAGATCTGCAGAGATTAATTTGATCTCTATTGAGATCCTCTGGTGGTTGTTCTTGGTTGGGGGTTGTTCTGCGATGGTTGTGGTGTTGGTTTCTGGTTGAGGGCGTTACTGCGATGGTGTGATTTTGGGGTGGTGTTTGTTGGTAGGTGTGTGGGCGGTGCTGTGATTTTTATAGAGGTGATAGTTGTTGGTTTCTGGGTGGTGGTGCGATGGTTATCTGGTGGTTGTAAATTTTTTAGAGTCGTCGGTCGTTGGGCGGTGGTCGGCGACCTTTGGATGGTGGTCGGCTGTCTTTGGGTGGTGGTCGGCGGTCGTTGGGTGGTCTCTGTATGGTGGTTTGACGGGATGCGACTTTTGGATGGTGGTCGGCGGTCTTTGGGTGGTTGTCGGCGGTCGTTGGGTGGGTGGTCTCTGTATGGTGGTTCGACCGGATGCGACCTTTGGATGGTGGTCGGCGGTCTTTGGGTGGTGATCGGTGGTCGTTGGGTGGTTCGACGAGATTTGTGAAATTAGTTGGATTTTTAAAACATTAACTGGAAATATTTTTTTGACGTAACGGTTAAACGGGCACCCATTTATAACCCACTTAAATTCATGGGTTATTGGGTTGTATAATTAGTGACCCATTTAAGACCCAATTATTAAATGGGTGGGTTTGGGTAAATTTTAAGTGGGCGGATTTGGGCTGGTAAATGGGTTTGGGTCTTAATTGCCACCCCTAGTTGTGGTGGTTGTAGATTGCCATGGGCATTTATCTAACTAGTGTGTGGTCACCTACTTTTCCAGGTCTCCTTCCGGGTCCCGAATCCGTGCCAAGATGCTGTATTTCACATCCAAGGACAGGTTCGGAAGGGAGCTACAGGGAATCCATTATGAGATTCAGGCCACTGACCCAACCGAGATGGATCTCGAGGTGATCAGGGACCGTGCAAACTAAACCTATTCCGCTTGGAAAGGGTTTTATGGTTCAGGAGAATTACTCTGATCTCAGTGCGTCCTAAATGAATGAAATCTTACTTCATCTAGTTACTCTACATGTGCAGTACCTGTTTCTGACGCACATGATATAGATGAATCACTAAATAATCTGGCACCTGGGAAGGCTGATCAGGAATATGTTGAATTCATACATCTGCATCCAGAAAAGGAATATGTTGAATTCATACATCTGCATCTAGAAAATTCTCATTCTACTTTACACCTATGATGCCTAATAAAAGGTTTAATAATAAACAGTTTCGGAATATTGAATCATAAAATGTACAATAAAGAAATGCTGAAAAGCTAATAAAAAATTAATTAACATAATAATTGACTTGAATCACTAATACCTTTTTTGGGATGTATTATTAAAGCCATTCAGTCGATTTTTCGTCAAATCCTAATGCCCCCATAAAATACTCCTTAATTGATGCTAGCTTATAATTCTAATAGTTAGGAATCGTTGTAAAGGGTACAAAGGAAAAATCTTACATAAGTACAGACTCATTTGGAAGTCATAATAACAACCGTAAATTATATTGCAATTAGTGAACTTCTTTTTGTCATTTATCTCTTTTTCATAGCATCATGCTTTTATATAGCATCCATTACGAGGAGTCATTTTTTGGTGTCATACCCCTTTGGTGTGACAAAAAGAAGTTCAATAATTGCAATATAATTTACGATTGTTATTATGACTTTCAAATGAGTCTGTACTTTTGTAAGATTTTTCCTTTGTACCCTTTACAACGATTCCTAACTATTAGAATTATAAGCGAGCATCAATTAAGGAGTATTTTATGGGGCATAAGGATTTGACGAAAAATCGACTGAATGGCTTTAATAATACATCCCAAAAAAAGAATATGTTGAATTCATACATCTGCATCTAGAAAATTCTCATTCTACTTTATCATGCTTTTATAACCTAAAAATGACTTCTCATTATATAAAAAGGGTATCATGCTTTTATAACCTAAAAATGTCATATACCAAAAGGGTATGACACCAAAAAATGACTTCTCGTTATAAGTAGTATAACCTAAATAACCTAAATAAAAGGAATATGTTGAATTCATAACCTAAATAAAAGGAATATGTTGAATTCATACATCTGCATCTAGAAAATTCTCATTCTAGGTTATCATGCTTTTATAATCTAAATAAAAGGAATATGTTAAATTCATACATCTGCATCTAGAAAATTCTCATTCTACTTTACACCTATTATGCCTAATAAAAGGTTTAATAATAAACAATTTTGGAATATTGAATCATAAAATGTACAATAAAGAAATGCTGAGAAGCCAATAAAAATACCCTTTTGGTGTCCTACCCTTTTGGTGTATGACATTTTTTTGGTGTCATACCCTTTTGGTGTAAAGTAGAATGAGAATTTTCTAGATGCAGATGTATGAATTCAACATATTCCTTTTATTTAGGTTATAAAAGGATGATAACCTAAAATGAGATTTTTTTAGATGCAGATGTATGAATTCAACATATTCCTTTTATTTAGGTTATGGATTCAACATATTCCTTTTATTTAGGTTATTTAGGTTATACTACTTATAATGAGAAGTCATTTTTTGGTGTCATACCCTTTTAGTGTTAGTGACTCAGGTATTGAACGAAGATAAAAATGTAAAATGCTATTTCCCACTACCTATACTTTACATAACTGTCTTTCTCTCTCACGAGTCTATCTTCTTCTCCTCCTCCTTTCTCCATCTCCGTAATCAGAAACTGTCAACTTCATCATACATGGTAAAATTCCTTTTTTTCGAACACTCACTCTCTTTTCATTAGCCCTTTTTTTTGTTGTTGTATTTTTTGCATTTTTTGTGTGTTCATGCATCTTTAATTTTCCTATTTTTAACTTTTACATTATCTTCTCTGCATTTCCCATTGCCTTCTTCCTTAACTACTCTGCAATTACAGTGGTTGTGCGATTGGCGGTGGATAGACGTCTAGACTCAAGGGTTGTGGGTGGCAGGCGGTGCTGGGCTGTCAAAGAGAGGCACGGCGGCACAGATGGACGACTGGTGGCGATTCACGAATGACGGTGGTCGTGGGTGATCGATTGGTGGCTGTTTGTGGCCCTCAGCGTGCGGCAGACTGTTGTGGTTGTGCAGTCGGTGAATCTCCGTGGCGACGTGTACGGACGCGTGTTGGCGGGACTTGGTGGGCGTGGGTGGGTGATTGTGGGTCGTTGGTGTTCGTGGATCTGCGACTGACGTGACCGGCGGCACTCGGTCGTTTGTGACGACAGTAGTGGTGGCTTCCACGCCTGTGTTCTTCTGGCTTAACTAACCGTGGAATAGAGGTGCGGCGGCGTTGCGGTGGATGGATGCCTGTTGGCAGAAGAGAGGCGAGCAGTCCAAGAATCGGCAAGTCACCGGTCGTGGTCGTCAGCAAATTGCCGGGCATGGGAATTCTACCCTAATTTCGTCATCCACGTTAATTTTTTCGAAACCCATCGAGAGAAATCTACACCATGAACCGTCCATTTCATTCCCACAACTGAAAACAGGAAATATAAAAAATTACACCCTCTTTCTTGGATGTTTCACTCTTCCCTTTTCCTTTAGGATCACTATAATTATTGTGTTCCTGCCAGATTGTTCAGAGAAAGTAATAGATCCACTATACCAGATTGTTTCACTCTCCTTTGGGAGCACTAGAATTAATGTGCTTGCTTCGTACCAGATTTTCACTCAACAAAGAAACCTCCAAATATCTGCCAAAACCTTTTGCTCTCCTCCTTAGTCAAAGAAGCAACTCTTCGTTACGGCATCACACAATCCAAAGGCACTACACACTCTAGCAATCAAGAATTGGCGATTGGAGGTGGAAGAGAGGCGAGCCGTCCAAGAATCGTTGTCCATGGCTCTATTTGGCCTCTGCTGATGTGTGTGTGTGGGTTTGTTGATGTCTGCGTGTTTACGGCTGGGTGAGAGAGCCGGAGGGCAGTCCAATTTAGGGCAGTTCAATTTTAGTCCAATTTGATGAGATTTAGTTTTTCTTTTATTATGATTTTTGGGAATTTACTGTTACATTTCAATTTTCTAATTCACCTCTCTTTGTTTATTTATTTTTCCTGAAGTACACTAGCCATATAATTGCGATTTTATTTATGGGGTGGAAATTAATGTAGCTATAGTGCTGTGATAAAAAAATAAAATAATAATAAGCACAATTGGCTTTAATAAGTCTGTTGTAATATTAGTAATGAAAATTAATCTCTGAAGTTATAAATGTTATTTTCTTTGGTGACATAATGTTAAAGATGTTTTTCTAATTTTTACCAAAATCGCGTAAAAAGTAATCAAGAATTATACAACGACAGAAGCGCACATGCATCGCGTGTGCACGGCAGCTTGTTTAATTAAAAGCAAGATAAGGGTGACAAAAGAATGAACAGGCTAGGTGAATACTCCAGCCTCCATGTTGCCAGGCATCTAAAGAACATAATGCAGTGCAGTGACAAAAAGAAGAATACAACATATGAAACAAGTTGGTGTTAACATACCAGCATACAATAGAAATTTTTTGCTAAGTGGGATATTGCAAAACGTGAGCAAACATAACTGAAACAAGAACCACCAAGCAGTGCAGAAAGAACAACAGGAAACTTGGCCTTGGGTTGCAAATGGGATCTTAGAACAACTCGCAAAGCCGATAGCACCGTTGAACATTTCAAAGCTAGGCTTGTAATCAAAGGCTTTCATCAACACCCGGGCATTGACTTTGCCGAAACCTTTCGCCTTGTGGTGAAAACTCACTGTTCATTCCCTAATCTGACCCAATAAAACCAACCAAGTTTTTAAAACGAGTAAGCTTAAACCTAAACTGAAATCGTCGTTAATGGTGGAAACTTGCTGAACTGGGTGAAAAAGGCAATGAGTAGGCCATAATTCTATAGATAGCAACTGAAAATACTCTCTGTGAAACAATTGGTGGCAGAAGGTTTCATGTAATTGAAAACACTTAGGATTTCACCAAATCAAAACCAATGGGAAATAAGTCAATTCAAGGTACTGGTTACATAAGAATCATGTGTATTCACGCTTGGGACATTAGGGAAGAAAATAGACAATGGTTCTAAATGAAGGAGTAGAAATTAAACGAAACAGAAATAACCCAAATCATGATGGACATGAGTGACGAACAATACATTTTCTATTATTCTTGATATGTTTGAATTCATCCGCTATCAGCAACCATCCCAAAAAACAACTGCTTGCACAGTGCAGCCCTCGGCAATGCCGCAACATCCACACCCATCCCTAAATCCTTCACCATGTACCAGACAAATCCACCGGGCTTAAAGTACCTTCTATCATCCTGTCCCCGAACAACTCCATCACCGTCAACCCCGCAATACAAATTCTTAATTGATAACATCAAAACATATAGCAATACAGAAATACCATAAGCAATATTATAGCAATGAATATATATATATATACGTAACAAGTCAGATCCTACAGAAATATGTGACAGATCTTTCCAGTGACGATTTAAGGTCTTTAGCAACAAATTGCAGCTCTCTTCTGCTGATGTCGGAAACCCTTTTTCAATCATCAGAATGCAGTGGCCACAATGACCTTCGAATTGTACCGCAGGTCAATTTGATATGCAAAATCTAACAACTAATGCATTTGCAAATCTAATCCCTTCTTGGTGATTGAAGAAGAAGAAAAAGCAAAAAGCGAAAGAGAGAGAAGAAGAACATGATACACAAGGGAAGAAAGAGAGATTGGTCAAACCTGGAAGATTGTGGAGGCAGTGGTAGCGAAGGGCGTGGTGGAGAAACCTTGAAGGTAGCGGAGGGCAATGGCAGCAGAGGCAGTGTCTTTCAATTTCAGAGAAGTGAGAATGAGGCAGACGAGAGAAAAGTGACGGGTTGGTTTTAGGAAAACGATTTTCCCTTTTTTTTTTGGTAAACCATTTTCCTTAAAGTTTGTCTTCCTTTCATGTGAATGGAAAATGTTTTCCGTAAACAATTTTCTAATAAGCACTCCAAACATAAAAAAATACGGAAAGTGTTTTCCGTAAAGTAGACAGGGCCCTAAAAATTTGGTGGTCTGCACTCTCTAATTAGTAATTTTTAACGTCCAATTGATCGAGTCACGTAACTGTGGAAGTCGTTGGATAGCTTTTGATATTTGCATGCAAACTATAGCAATAACAAGATGTTGATTAACATCATTACGTACAAAGTACGTGGATTTTTTCTTGTCTTATTTTATACTGTTGAACAATTGATTGATGTTACTAAAGATTTAGAATCACTTTTAGTGGCAATTTTTACATATCGAGTTATGCTTGCGTGTTTCATCTCTTCAATTCTGGATAGAGAAAACTGTAGCAGCAAATCACCAACCAACATATATAGCCGACAACAATCTTTGTCAGTTAGTGATAATCAAGACAACAATTAGTCTCACGTCCTTTATGTTGGTGTGACACTTTAATTTCTACCGGCACTAAGTTTATACCTTAGGGACTTCTCACATATTCCTTGTCATGACAATAATTTCTAGATCCATCATTGCATGAAATGTGAAGGAAAATATCACTTTTTACAAGATTAAGATACATCAACGACGTTGTCCTGAGAAAACTGATGTCCCCCCGATGTATAGCAAAGCACATTGTCATGCTGCTAATTCTCCTTATCATGTCTTAAGGGAAAAATGAGTAGCAATGCAGCATGTAGTAAAACTCAAAAGGCAAATTTCTATCCCTGGAGGCGTCGTTCCATAAGACTTCACAGCGCAGCTAGAAATTGTGGTCCTACAACCATTGAGAGGTTCCTCGTACCTTCCACACGAATACTTGGGTCTTGTCTCCTAGAAAGAGTGTATGAACTAGTATTTAACACATGAGTTGGTCACGTACAGAGCAAAGTCATTGAATATAGTTCTTTCTATGTCAGGATGTAACCATATGTCCGTAGCTGGTGAGAGCATAAAAAAACAAGAGCTCTTACCTACTACCACATAATGTAATAAGGAAAGCGTTAAGACTCGATTAGGCCATAGGCATATAGCCAGAAAACGTGGTTCTATATATGGTTTTCCTTTTACCTTCCGGGGAATTTGTAACATATTTAACCATAACTTATTACAGAGTTTTAGAATATATAGAGTTAGTACGTGTTAGTATTGACTTTGTTCATTATTCTTATCTTACTTAACCTCTCAAATATAACGATATACTGTACAATTTATGCTTTGAGTTTGATTCAATGTTTGCATTTATCAAAATCTATCTCAAAATTTTGCAAAAAATCGAAACGGAGTAAATTTTATTATGTCCCAGATGTACCAATATATATATATCTGGTAAAATCATGAAAGAAAAAGTAAGTAGATGAGAACTATCAAAATGTACCAAGGGACTCATTAATGCTTAAGAAGTGCATAAAGTTAATCAACATTGCTAGCTATCAGACACAGGTTTCTTGATTTAGAAAACCCGTGTTCAACTCCGACACATCCTCCGAGATCTACCAACTTCTTGTAGAAAAAGTTCCTCCTTTGTTTGGATTGGAGTGAATGGCGTCAACGTCCACGCGTTTCTATTGTTATTGGGACCTGGCCCCGTTTAGGGGTTCATTGCTGGGAGCATTATGTATGGTTTGCAGTGGGAGACTTGAATTGTTACAAATTGTATTAACAAGTCGTGAGTGATCGAAAGGGATAAGCCATTTGAGATTGATTCTCAAGAGTAATTTTTAATTAAATCAGATTAATTTTTAAAATGGGTTAATCTATTTTAAGCATGATATGTTAAAAGTTATTGAAAGTATTTGGATAAAAATTAATGAAAGTGAGTTTAGTATGGCACAATTACCATACAGTGTATCCAAATTTAAGGTGGATTGTCTTTTTATATGTGGGGACATTTAGGTAATTCTCTTGGCGGCCGACCTGATTCTCCAAACTAATTATCAAAATTCAACAAAATGAATATTCTGGATTCAATCAGTTTTGCAGAACATTGAAAGAATTTAATCAGTTTACTCTTTCTTTTTCTTCTCCCAAACGCTTAATAACCGGTTCAATTTAGATTTAATCAAGTTTGACCATTATAAAACGAATTTCAAACACCTTCTCACTTTTATTATTGGTGAAAGAGAGTCAACTTTGGGGATGTCAATATGGGAGCCTCGCCCTGCCTACTCCATCCCAAATTGTCCTATCCCCATATTGCTTCATCTTTAATGCAACTCGTCATGTCCCGTCCCATCTTATTTAGATCCAACCCGCCCAATTAACATGATTCTTAATGAATCAAGTCAATTACTTTTTCAAAATTTTGGTTTAAACTAGTCATATTTTCTGTAGAAAAACTATTTTTTAATTCCAATAGTGGTGGGCAGAAGTGTCTGCTGCCATTTGACGGAGGCAATGGGCGACGATTGTGATGACTGTTAGCCATGACCACAAACTAAGGGTGGCGGTGTTTGGTGGTGGCTGCCACTTGGTGGCTTTTGGGTGTGTGTGTGTGTGTGTGCACGCGCACGCGAAAGAGAGAGAGAGAGAGAGAGAGAGAGAGAGAGAAGTGTTTGAAATTCTATATATTTAGGTTACGTTGGGAATGGAGGAAATCCAAATAGTCCAATTTTGTTAGATCCCTCCATTGCCTCTTATCCATCTAGGGCTTTCCTAAATAAGTATCATGTGGAGCGAGGCGAGACAAGACTCTAATTAAGCCCCCAAACTGCGAGTGTGCGCGTGTGTGCAAACTGTATATGTTGAGGTGCGCATGCGAGTTGTGTGAGTCTCGTGTGGAGGATTTGGCGAATTTAACAAGAACTTCAGCATTCCTAGCTTGCCTTTGACTGATAGTCGGACTTTTTCAGCTTGCTTTCTGCTCCTGGTTAGCTTTCCCTAGCTCTTTAGTTAATGAGTTCAGGATGAAAAACCTCCGTCCATTATCAATAAATTACAACATGAAAAACCTCCGTCCAAGACTTGTTCGCCTAAGCTTCCCTTGGGCTTCTCCTGTGTATGTGGGCCTTCATGGTGGCACTTGGCTCTCCGTTATCCCTATGTTAGGGGCCTCCAAATGTTACTAGAACTTAGCTTCTCCCTAGTACTGTGATTGTTAGTGCTAAGGAAAGCGCAACAGTTTGTGCCTTTCAGACTCTTTTGTTTAAATCATCTCTGGTGGTGAGTACTTGACTTCCTCATCTTAATTGCAGAAAAATGCATCACCTGGGATGGGTGTTGCTGATCATAGCAAAAGCACGTATCTGGAGCTGCAGACGAAGAAGGTGCACCGTTACGTGATTTTAAAGATTGATGAGAAGAAAAAAGAGATGGTGGTCGAAAAGACTGGAGGTCCAGCTGTAACCTATGACTTCACTGCAGCTCTTGCTGAGGATGATTGCCAATATGCAATCTACGATTTTGACTATGCGACTTCTGGGAATTGCCAAAAGAGCAAAATCTTTTTTATTGCATGGTCAGTTTTTATTCTACTAACCCATATGGCATGTTGATGTCTAAATTATGTTGGCAGCTAAAGTGTTTGTTCAAGAAATTGGTTCTAAAGCAAGTAATTTCGAGAAATCTTATTCTGATGAAATACGAAGCACTAATCTCTCACCCCTATCAAGTTCTTGCAATTCCTTTTATAACTTAGAACAGCTAGAGTTGAAAGTTAGGTCTGTGCGCTATCCACCTTCCGACCATCCAGGATGAATGATTCATGCATATTGCAATTGTCATTTTTGCTGTATAAAGGTCCTTCCACTTGTGGAATTACCTATGACGGCATTTGCTGATGATTTTGATGGAAAAATTGGAGGGATGATTATCGACTGGAGATGACATTAGGGTGTTCCTAATGAGAGTTTATCCCCTGGCCAATGATCTGGATAATGCCTATGTTCCAAGTTGTAGAGGTACTTGACAGCTTTGGAAGTGGCTGAAAAGATCTTTGGGTGTGTTATAGGTTCCTTTTGAGTGACAAAAGACGGGTGCTGGAGATCCTCTATAAGATTAGTCTCCTAGTGTTAAGAGTTGCATGCTTAGTCTAAGGTTTGAACTTTTAAGTAAGAGTTACAAGGGCTAGGATTAGCCTCATCACTTGTCAGCTCCGCATGTTGGTAAGATCAATACCAAGTAATTACCTTTCCTTGACAATTCAGCTTGGAGCTTATTTTGAAGTACTTTGAGGCCTGATTCTGACATGCTCCTTCTCTTGACAGAGTTGCTTGGAGTAGTATATTGGCAGGTTAGGATTTAACTTGTTCTCAGCTCGTTGTTGGATCTTTCAGATGTTTATTTGAAGTACAACCGTCATATTTTGCTTATTTAAGGGTTTTTCTATCCCTGAAAGAAACTTCGCTTGTGACCTTGGTTGTGGTGGTTGTAGATTGCCATGGGCATTTATCTAACTAGTGTGTGGTCACCTACTTTTTCAGGTCTCCTTCCGTGTCCCGAATCCGTGCCAAGATGCTGTATGCCACATCCAAGGACAGGTTCAGAAGGGAGCTGCAGGGAATCCATTATGAGATTCAGGCCACTGACCCAACCGAGATGGATCTCGAGGTGATCAGGGACCGTGCAAACTAAACCTATTCCGCTTGGAAAGGGCTTTATGGTTCAGGAGAATTACTCTGATATCAGTGCGTCCTAAACGAATGAATTATAATCCTACTTCATCTAGTTACTCTACATGTGCAGTACCTGTTTCTGACGCACATGATATAGATGAATCATTAAATAATCTGGCACCTGGGAAGGCTGATCAGGAGACCTTGTTCATCTCATTTTATTGGGAATCCAGGCCTCCTTACTGTCATGATGCTTCCTAGATGAGGAATGGGTGTGATGTTTGACTGCTAATTATATGTTCAATATGAAAGGTAATGCATGTTCGTTTTCAGTGTGATTCTTATCAGTCTTCTAGTCCAATCTTCTCTTCGATCTAGTGGCTAGGCTTCCCATTTCAAAGGGTGCAGGAGTTTTAAAGTCATTCTAGGCTACGAGTTAGCCGCAAATTCATCAAGACAAGACTGGTCATGTAGGGATAAATGAAGAATATTTGGATTAGAAAATTTCACTACGATTTATGATTACTCTGTCATTACCCTTTGTTTGCCTTGCGTGTATTCTATAGGTTTTGTTTTAACCTTGGTGTGAATTTGTTATATAACCTTTGTGATTTTTGGCATGTAAGAAGCACAATAACGTTACTTACGAAGAAAAGTAGATTGAGCCCAAAAATGTGAAAAAACAGAATTTCTTGATAGACTACATTGTTATAACAAATCCCAGATGCCCCACATGGACACTTCTGTAGTCTTTCCAAACTCAATCCAAAGGATGAAACTCAATGCCCCCGACAATGAGGCCAGACTTCTCGAAATCGGAATGCTGCATCACTCGTGCCACCACCTCTCGGTCGTGTCCCTCACCGTTGTAAAACTCCCCCATCTTCACTTCCATCCATCCATCCCCTCTACTCGTTGGGACCTCTTCATTCCTATACCTGTGCTCGCATTCAAACGTGAGATAAACAGTGCAACTGTTGTTCTCATAATTTCATATGAGAACCATATCCTGCGCTTGCATCACGAAAGGATAATAACCATAAAAACAATATGTTATCATTCAAATAAGGATATTGTAAAAAGTCTGATACAAACATAGGATTATTTACTTGTCACAAACTCAAATTATAATTAATAGTAGAATGGTATGATCTGGCGATTTTTATACATTTAATTTTTTTGATAAAATCTTAGTTTTACGATAACTTTTACACCAATATATCCATAATAAAATCTAGAATTAAAGTTCAGTTTTACGATAGTTTTAATGTATTAATTCATTTGTATACATGCACAACAATTCAAATTTATAGTATACGCAGCAACATACAAATATGAAATACAAAATTTAAAAAGGATCAAGTTTCTGACATAATATTCAATTTAATTTAGGTATATTTCATTTCTTTTAGAAGGCTATAGAAAGCTCTGTTATCTGCATTTGTTTTCCTTAATCGAATTAGATGGAGAAGATGAAGTAGCTCTAAGGTAGTTTAGTTTTAACGTGAATAGAGGCGGTAGACATTGATATGATTTTTTCGGCTATCAGAGCATGTAGGAGTTCGAAGGTATTTTTAAAGAATTTTCATAGAGCTTTTTTCTCGTTTTTTTTTTTCCAGTAAAAATCAAAACAGCCCTTAACTCCGAATAAGCATACATTCTAATAAGGATATTTTGAGGAAACATGCTAGATATCTTAAGAGAAGTACAAAACACTCTTATTATAAGTACAAGACACTCTTATTTTGTAATAACACTCTAATTCAAAATGCATATTTAATGGAGAAAAAAAAAAGTTAAAGTAAAAGCCACCCCTAATCATCACTAATCTTTTATAAAGATTTAACCCCATTAGGATTCATGTGCATTTATAAATTTTTTAAAGCTCCAGCTTTACGATAACTTGTTTGCACCAATATGTCAATAATCAGACTCTAAAATTAAACTTCAGGTGTACAATAGTCTCAATGTACTGAAATATTTATATTAGAATCTATATATGCAGAATAATTTAAATATGTGGTATATGCATCCACATACAAATATGAAATACAAAATTTAAAAAGGTTGAGTTTCTGAAAAAATATTAGGTATATTATATATCTCTTAGAAGGCTATAGAAAACTCTGCTCTCTGTAAGTTACTTTTTTAATTGCATGTGATGAAAACATGTTGTAGCTCTAAGAAAGTTTAGTTTTAACTGAATGGAGGTCATATGTTTTGGTGAATTTTTTTTCAATTTTCAGAGAGCATGCAGAAGTTTAAGGGTGATTTTATAGGGTTTTAATAGGGTATTTCTCTCCATTTTTTAGTAAAAGTAAAATAAAAAATAAAAATATGTAATCCAATAAGCGTTTTTAAGGAAAGAGACTTGAGATCTCATGACAAGTCAAAAAGCATCTTACTTTTTAAGTAACACTATTATTCAAGAAAGTTATTTAATGAAAGAAAAATATTTTTAAGTCAAAAGTCAAAGTAATCCTTTTCTCTAACAAAAACATATATTGCAATAAGGATATTTAAGGAAAGAGGTTTTATATCTTATAAAAGTAAAAAACACTCTCATTTTTTAATAAAATTCTAATTCAAAAAGGGTATTTAATGGAAAAAAATAAATTTTAAGTCAAAAACACCCCTAATCACTCCTGATCTTGTAAAAAGACTTCAACTTAAAAAGAACATTTTAAAGAAAGACAAGATTAGCCATTTAAGCCTATTCGTACTTTTATATATGTATAGATAGATATAGATATAAATATAGATTATTACGCGGCTAGCATATTCATTTTCTTATTATATAACTTTCCATCGGTACAAAGGAAAATAGCAAAAATTGCGCTCCTCCTCTGCCTTCATTTAGATTTTGTCCTTTCGCTTTAATATTTTTTTAGTGGGCCCATGTAAAAAGATTCCTTGTTTTAACAGGTTTTTCCTATCAACTTCGTCCCTTAGATCCAATTGGGGAAGCACAAAGAAGTAGTTTTTCTTGTATAAGGTTAAAAGAAAACCCTACCAAGCTCCTCCCTCTCTCTAAACCACTTCCTCTTAGTCTATGTGGTTTTGGAGTGTTGTTGACGACAGTGAGTGGGTTAGATCGTTCCAAGATAAGGCGAACAGTGAAGGGTACTAGTGACAATGGCAGTAGGTAGATTTGAACAAGGGAGGTGGCGGGTAGCAGATCTGAGCGATGTAGGTGGTGACCGCAGTTCAAGGCTTGCGAGGTGACAATGGCGTTGGCAATGTGGGACGACGGTGTGGGGTTGATGAGGTGGTGATGGCAATGGTGAGGTGGGCGACAGTGTCGTGGTGATGGTAGGTAGTTTGATGGTGGTCTTCTTCGAGGTACTTGGCTTGTTCGTGGCTAGGGTTGGGGGAGACGCCAGAGAAATTGGTGGTTAGGGATGTTAGGTTTCACCCGTTATGCCCCTTCATGATGGAAGTTATCTTTTCGCCCTTCTCCAAATGAATTTAACGGATGAAATTAACGAAAAGAACCTATTAAAACACACTTTTAAAAGAACCATTTACAAAACGTAAAAATGATAAGGATGTATTGAGATGAAAGGTGAAGAAGGAGGATGATTTTTGCTATTCTCTCTTGGTACAGAGGGTTGACACATTATAACATATATCCTCAATATAATATATGGATGCCATTCCCGTACCTTTTTTTGTGCCACAATCTGCGTCCAAATTTCTTTAACAATTTTATCGATGATTTGTCCTTTGTGCCTGAGGTAGAAATGAGTCAATAGCATGTCAGTTGCCGCACAAATAACTTAATTCATGTTCGAAGATTCAGCCTTTTATAATCAAGCATATGCAAGAGCAGAGAGTAACAAGAGTATTGATTTCACATTTACCCATTTGCTGTATTTGCTACATCCCACCCAGCGATGCTTGCTGCCTCAATTAAAGCTTTCTTCCATATTTCCACCTTGTGAGGGGATTTCACTTTATGGCGGGCAAAGGCTGCAGCATAGCTCCCTTCCTGTCTACGAACTTCTGTTGGTTCCACGTCGTGGAAGACCGGAACGACAATCTGTCCCTTCGAGTGCTTGCACTCAATGATCTTCACCAGTTCATCCAGACACCACGTTGAATCCGCGTAGTTTCGGGAGAAAAGCACGATGGCGAATCTCGATCCTTCGATGGCTTTCAGGAGTTCGGGTGCTATCTCACTTCCCTTCCCAAGGATCTCGTCATCCCGGAAAGTGTGGATGTTTTGCTCGCGCAAACGCATGTAGAGATGGTCGACAAACGGCTTCCTGATATCCTCACCTCTAAAACTCAAGAAAACATCGTACCCTGATGAAGAAGAAGGCGAAGAGTAGGCCATTTATGTGATGCACAGATCAGCGAGGAAGGATCAAAGTGTTTGCTTGCTAAAACTGATTACTACTGGTATAAAGCTCTTCTTTCTATATATACGGGGACTCTTCACAGTTACAAAGAGTGGTCCTAGCTAGCTAGGGTTCCTTGTGACCTTCCTCGAAAATGCAGTATTCTAACCTAGAATATGGTGATCTGTAATCTTTAGCAATATTTAACGTCCAATTGATCGAGTCACGTAACTATTGAAGTCGTCGGATAACTTTTTTTTATTTTCTTGCAAACTATTTACTTATATGCAAATGTTGACTAAGATCATTACAATGCATGGGACTATCCTCTTTTGTCTGTGTTTGTCTTATTTTATGTTTGAATGGTCTGGTTGATTGATGTCATTAAAGACCTAAAATTACTTTTAGCGGCTACTTTTTACGTCTCGAGTTATGCTCGCATATTTTGTATCTTCAATTCTAGATAGAGAAAATCAGTGCCGTAAATCAATACCCAACATATATACATAGCCGACAACGATCTTTATCGGCTAGTGATATTTAAGAGCAATTGATTTCACGTCCTTTATGTGGGTGTGGCACTTTAATTTCTACCGGTGCTAAGTTTGTACCTTACGAACTTCTCATATTGACGTTACATATTTTGTGTCGTGACAACAATTTCTTGATTCGTCACTGCATGAAATGCGAAGGACATGCAAGATCACCTTTTACAAGATTGAGATGCATAAACGACGTTATTTTAATTTTGTTCACGTGCTTTGCACAAAGCTTTTCTGCAATTAACAAGTTGGAAGATCTTGGAGGACATGGTGCATGGTACCTATAGTCTGGTCTCATAAATACTGATGTCCCGTGGATACCAAACCGCATTACTGGTAATTCCTCACCATGTCTTAAGCAAAGTGAGTAGCAATGCAGCATGTGGTAAAACTTAAAAGACAAATTTCTATACCAGGAGGCTACATTCTATAAGATTTCACAATACAGCTAGAAATTGTGGTCCTACAACCATTGAGAGGTTTCCTTCTTACCCTCCTCGCATACCTAGTCTTGATGTCTCCTAGAAGGAGTATACCAGGAGGCTACATTCTATAAGATTTCACAATACAGCTAGAAATTGTGGTCCTACAACCATTGAGAGGTTTCCTTCTTACCCTCCTCGCATACCTAGTCTTGATGTCTCCTAGAAGGAGTTGACTATGGACTAGAAGTTAAAATAAGAATTATTCTATAGTCACGTACCGATCAAAGTCATTGAATAGAGTTTAGTCTATGTCAGGATGTAACCATCTGACCCTAGCTGGTAAGAGAATCAAAGAACAAGAGCTCTTACCTACTCTCTCTAAATGTAATAAGGGAAGCGTTGAAACTCGAGTAATGGCATAGGCATGTAGCTAAAAGAGTGGTCCTGCATATGGTTTGCAAGTACTTAGTTTGTAAGTATATTTACCCTTTTGTTTTATAAAATTTTGACTTTTTTGCGAAATATTAGAATAGAGTTGATATATGTAAGCATTAATTTTACTCAATATTTTTATCTAACTTAACTCTTCAAATATAATGATTTACCGTACCATCTGTACTTCTAATTTAATTCCATGTTTGAATTTATGCAAATATCTCAAATTTTCGTTAAAAAGTCGAAAGGGAGTAAAATTAATTATGTCTGATATAGCTAAAAATACGCCTCCAATCTACAAACGACACGTGGTAGTTATGACACGCAGTCCAAACTAATTTATTGCTGATTAGGCACTTGCCATATCAGTCACTAGGCAGAATCCTAAAAGGACTCTAACTCTATCAGCTAAGATTGACATGTGATCCTCTAGGATCCTAATTCGATCTTAATTGGAGTTGTGCAAAACCTAATTCTACTAGGGTTCTCCTTCCTACTACTATATAAAGAGGTCTAGCCCCTCAGGTATGGACAACTTTAACTTCACACATAATTACACATTGTGTTTGACTGTTTCTTCAGAGTTCTACATTATTAGCCATCTCTGACTTAAGCATCGGAGCGTTCCCCTGCCGGAACCCTACCCGGCGGTCACTCGTGTTCTTTTTTGCAGGCTTACTTTCTAGAGTGGATCCCGATCCAGTTTTTAGCTGCAACAGATTGGCGCCATCTGTGGGACCACGACAGGGAACATGGTCAATCATTCTTCATCTAGCGACTCTTCATGCAATCGTTCTCAAAACCATCATAGCTCTCGACGACTCAGTCGTTCTCGGGACCAACGTTCAACGTCTTCACGTCGTCGTATTGGTTCGGCAGAAGATGTCCATATTAATGTGACATCTACTACTCCCGAATCAGAGACCAGATCTCGGAGAAACCAATCTCCAACAGGTACTCTGAAAAATAGTGACCTCCGTCATCGTTTGAACCGTCAACTGTTCAAAACACCCCATGCCGACCTTACAAAAGAAATCCACTAACTGAAAGACGTCGTGAACACTCTTCAACGAAAGCTCGACATGGCGGTGGTTTCGCCGTCCACTCACAATTATCATCTTGACCCTAGCAACCTTCGTCTCTGTCTCACCTCCAGATCAAGCTAAGGCCGCAAATACTAGTCAGCAGCAGATCCAACTTTCTATCCCAAAGAGAAGAGCGGATAACACATGACCAGGAGTGGATCATGCTACCGTCGTGATTCATCAGTTGAAGATAGTACCAACTCTTCTCCCGAACAGGTCGCCAGAGCTGAGAACCCTCGAAGACCTATCCACAGAAAGAGGACGCCTGATCCCGAGAACGGGACTCCTAGAAGATTGTCCCTAGATATCATTCTCCAGAACGATCTCCCCCGAGGGAAGAATCTGGATATCCGTTATCCGAGGCCATCGAGAAGGCAAAGCTACCTCCCAATTTTTGAATGCCTCAATGTGACCTCTACGACGGAATTGGAGATCCAGGAGAACATGTTTACCAGTTTGAAACAAACATGCTACTTCTCTAGGTCTCAGATGCTGTCATGTGCAGAGCCTTTCCTACCATCCCTAGGAAGGCTGCACATGCATGGTTCAAATCTCTACAGCCGAGATCCATCTATTCCTTTGGCCAATTATCGGATCTCTTTCAGAAGCACTTTGTAAGCAGTCACTCCCGAAGGAAAAACTCGGCGAGTCTGCTTAACATTGTGCAAGAGAAAAACGAGTCTTTGGCATGCTTTCTCGGACGATTCAACGCAACCACTTTGGAAATCGATAACTTAGACAAATCCGTGAAGTATACTGCCTTCCTTCGAGGCCTCCGACCAACATCCAAGTTTGCATTCTCTATTAACAAAAGTCCTCCAGGTAATATGAAAGCTCTTCTTGAGAAGGTTAACAAATATATCCAAGCTGAAGAATACTTGGAGACACACAGAGGACAACGTGGAGAGGGGAGGGAAGAACAGAAGAAACGATCTCGAGAATTATCTCGCCAAGGGGGAAAGTCAACAAAACATTCTAAACGAGACGAACGGCGTCCCAAAGACCTGTTTGCCTTGGAAAATTTGACACCCCTCAATGCCAAACCATCACAGATACTTCACGAGATCAAAGATAATAAAGCTCTCCAGTGGCTTGATAAGATAAGATCTCGACCGAATAAGAGGAACAAAGATTTATGGTGTCACTTTCACAACGACCATGGCCATATAACTGACAATTACAGGGCACTTAAGAGAGCAATCGAAGCCCTTATCAAGCGTGGCCAGTTGAGAAAGTTTGTAGCTCACAAAGAAGGACAACAGATGCCTCCAGCCATGGAAGAAAGATAAGATCGAGAAGAGAATGTGGGTACGATCAACACCATATCTGGGGGATTAGCCGCAGAAGGTTCATCAGGACAGGCTGAAAAAGCAAACACTAGGGAAGTGTGCATAACGAGCCAACCCCCAAGTAAGAAACAGAAGACTGTACCCGTAGCTACGATCACCTTTTTCGACGAAGATTCAAAAGACGTAAAGACTCCTCCTGATGATCCATTTGTCATCACGATCAAGGCTGGGAACTTTGATGTAAAGCGAGTTTTGGTTGATATCGGGAGTTCCGCAGAAATTTTATTTTACAATGCGTTTGAGAAGATGAACATTCCGACTGACCGTCTTCGAAAGATGGATACACCGTTGTATGGATTCTCCAACCATCCAGTTACAGTCGAAGGTATTATCGTACTCCCAGTTGCGATCGGTACACGTCCGACACAAGCCAACTTCATGCTCGATTTTGTGGTGGTAAATGTCCCCTCCACGTACAACGCCATATTGGGACGACCAGCACTCAATCAGTTACAGGCTGTGGTGTCGACTTACCACCTCAAGATAAAGTTCCCTACAGAACACGGGATTGGAGAGGTAAAAGGAGACCAGATTACAGCTCGTCAGTGCTACATGACTTCATGCTGATCGAAGAACAATGAAGCACTCATTATTGAAGACCTCCGAGAAGGTACAAAGATGCAAAGGGGAGAACCAGTTGAAGATCTTGTAAGCATTGAAGTATATCCCGGAGAAGAAAACAAGACAGTTCGGATAGGTTCGAATTTTAAGGAAGACACCAAGCTCGAGCTGGTGAACCTATTGAGAACCTATGTAGATGTCTTTGCATGGACAACCGCAGACATGCCTGCAATTGATCCCAAGGTCATCACCCACATGTTAAATGTCAATCCGTCCAAAAAACCTATCAAACAGAAGAAGAGGACTTTTGCGCCAGAAAGACAGGAGAAGATTGAAGAAGAAGTAGATAAACTCCTAACTGCCAACTTTATTGAAGAGATCTACTACCCGGATTGGATCGCCAATGTTGTCATGGTTCCTAAACCAGGTGACAGATGGCGAATTTGTATCGATTACACAGATCTTAACAAAGCATGCCCGAAGGATAGCTACCCACTTTCAAGGATCGACCTTCTTATTGATGCTACTTCGGGTCACGAACTGCTCAGTTTTATGGATGCATATTCTGGTTATAACCAGATCATGATGCATGAAGATGATGTCTCCAAAACTTTGTTCATCACGAAGAGAGGGTTGTACTGCTATAAAGTAATGCCCTTTGGACTCAAGAACGCCGGGGCAACTTACCAACGCCTGGTGAACATGATTTTTCAAGACTTGATCAGAAAGAATATGGAGGTCTATGTCGACGATATGCTCATCAAGTGTACAGAATCTGAATTCCACGTCAAAGACTTGAAAGAAAGTTTCGACATCCTTCGAAAGTATAAAATAAAGCTGAACCCACTCAAATGCGCTTTCAGAGTTTCATCAGAGAAATTTTTGGGGTTTATGGTTTCCCAACGAGGAATTGAGGCAAACCCAAAAAAATCAAAGCCATTCAAACCATGACATCCCCAAAAACCATCAAACAAATGCAAGAGTTAACAGGAAGGGTTGCAGCCTTGGGAAGGTTCATGGCTCGATCAACTGAACGATACTTAGCATTCTTCAAAGCCATCAGAAAAGCAAAAAATTTCTTTTGGACGGACGATTGTCAGAAATCCTTCAAAGAACTCAAAACATACTTGAGTTCTCTGCCCTTACTTTTGAAACCACTTCTCGGAGAAGACTTATTTCTGTACATCTCGGTAACAGAAGTCGCAGTCAGCGCTGTTTTAGTCAGAGAGGAGGATGGAGTCCAGAAACCCATCTATTACTTCAGCAAAGTCTTACAAGATGTGGAGACAAGATATCCAAAGATCGACAAGATTACACTAGCCCTTATCATATCAGCTAGGCATCTACAACCGTATTTACAGTCTCAAACCATTGTTGTTCTGACAGACCAACCCCTTAGAAAGATTTTACTGAGACCCGAGGCATCAGGAAGATTGGTGAATTGGTCCGTCAAGTTGGGGGAATTCGATATCCAATATAAACCTCGCACTACAATTAAGGCTCAAGCCTTAGCAGATTTCATTGTCGAGTGTACATTACCTGAAGACCCCCCTCAGTTGGTGATTTCTGAGGTTCCAGATCTTTGGAATCTTTATGTAGAGGATTCTTCAGCCGTTGGTAGCAGTGGAGCAGGGATCATTCTCATCAGCCCAGAAGGTTTCATGGTTGAGTATGCCATCCGTTTTGGATTCCAGGCCTCAAAAAATGAAACGGAATATGAGGCCCTTCTCGCGGGAATAAGGCTGGCACACGCTCTGAAGGTAGATTCACTGTCGGTACATAGTGATTCTCTATTGGTGGTCAACCACATTTTAGGAGACTATGAGGCCAGAGACGAAAGAATGGCTCAATATCTCCATTTAGTCAAGACTTTGGCGACGAAGTTCAAAAATTCACCATTCAGCAAATTCCCCGAGATCAGAATACGCAAGCTGACACATTGTCGAGGCTGGCTTCAGCCGAAGTCACAGATGTCCGGCGCTCGGTCTACCTTGAATTCCTCAAAGAACGTAGTATCAGTTCCTAAACTAATGTTGGAGTGGTAGATCAAGAACCTTGTTGGATGGACATGATCATCAAATACTTGTCCACAGGCGAACTACTAAGTGAAAGACATGAGGCAAGGAACCTTCATGTCAAAGCCGCTAGGTATGCATTAGTGGAAGGGATTCTATACAAGAAATCCTTCAGCCTTCCTTACCTCAAATGCCTACGCCCATCAGAATCCTTATACGCATTACATGAGGTACACGAAGGGATATGTGGTCAACATCTTGGAGGAAGGACATTAGCTCAGAAAATCATTGCCGTAGGATTTTGGCAAGGATTTTCTGAGCTAATGTCATTCAAAACCTAAAATCACTTTTAGTGGCTACTTTTTACGTCTCGAATTATGCTCGCATATTTCGTATCTTCAATTCTAGATAGAGAAAACCAGTGCTGCAAATCAATAACCAACATACATAGCTGACAATGATCTTTATCCGCTAGTGATAATTAATGTTAACAATACCTTGTTAGGCAATCAATAACATTTCACTACTATGAATAAGGTTTTTAGCGATGGATTTTCCCGTTGCTAAAAGCCTTAAACCCGTCTCCAGAACTTTTAGCGACAGAAATATTATCGCTAAAAGTTCCTTGTATAAAAAAAAGCCCGTAACTAAAAGTTTTGTGATGGAATTTTAAAATCTGTCGTCTAATATTGTACTTTTTGCGATGGATTTTTTTATAAATTAGCGACGGAAATTCCGTTGCTAATTCTATTTTACGTATTTTAATTTATTTTTTTGGTGAAATTTAAATATTTTAGTGACGGAATATAATTTTTAGCGACGGAATATTCCGTTGCTAAATGAGATTTTTAACGGCGGAATATTCCGTCTAAAAATCTTAGAATTAAGTACACTTTTGGCGACAAAATTAATCCGTCACTAAAAGTCTACTTTTTTTTTCTAATGCCCAAACCTGTAATAAAAAATTCAATCCTCAACAATAACGTACAATTCCCAAGACAAAAAAAACAATATATAATCAACTTTAGAAAATATTTATTATAAAAAAAAACTTGTAATGTACAAGCCGAGAACCAGATACAGCCAGTTAGGGAAGGGGAGAAGAGTACAAGCCAGGAACCAGATACAGCCAGTTAGGGAAGGGGAGAAGAGTACAAGCCGGGCGGGGGGAACAAGATGGGACCCGGCACGAGAAGGGGCTCATCAGGGGTTGTCGAGTCCTGGATCTGGATCCTGCTGATCCGGGGCCGACTCAGCATGTCCAGCAGGGGTACCCTGTTGATCCTGCTCCCAGATCATCCTCAACACCACCGTAGCAATGCATTGGATCTCCTCCTCGTCCAACGGATGCCGAGGAGCCGGTGTCTGTGGAGGGGCAACGGGGGGTCGGGACGCTCTTATCACGGCACGAGCAGTCGAGCTAGGGAGGCCACGTATGGGGCCTTTCGGCCGATTGACGACCTTCGATGTATCCAACCATCGCTTCAACGACCCAGTACTCGCACCCATACTAGTGCACGCTGATGGCTGTCTGGACTGCTGCTCGGACCCCCTAAGCTGTTCATACGAAGCCTGCAAGAATAGTGATTTAAAGATATGTTAGTGCATTAATTAACGCAAAAAACATTGAATAGAAAGACAAAAAATATACAACTTAAACAAATTGACTTACATCGATCCGCTGGGCAATATCTGAAACATAGTCGCCCGCCCAGTGCTCCTCGTCCTTGTCCTTCTTCCGCACATGCATCTGATTATACGTTAGAGCTATGACCCCATCCTCCTCCAGATCCGGTTGCTGGACCGAAAAATTTGATTTCTTACCAATTATTTTTACCCTTTTTGTCACATGTTTTAAGCCTTTATCATTTCACAATCTCTCTCACAAACTCCCACACGTGCACATCTCTATTCATATTTAACTTCCCTATATATGATTTCCCACCCTAAATCTCTCCCTTTCTTTATTTTGAAACTATCTTTTCTATCATTATTGGTAGATATTATAGCTAGTTTATTACATGTTTGCTTAAATTTCATGTATTTTTAATATTAATCCTTTTTTGGTTCCTTCTAATTTTTTTTCTTTTTTGATATATAATATAAATTAGATTCCAGTCAGATTAAATCTCTCTCCTTTTAAACCTTTACATATTCCTAAAATAACAATCTAAAAGTTTACATTAAAAAAACTATCCAATCACCTATGGTAATCACCATTTTCCAGCATAGATTACCAACATTTGAGGTAGCATAAAATCTCTTCTCCTTCTCCTTCTTGATATATATGTATATACATGCTCTTTTTAAACATTCACTCCTTCATATTTTTGTTATTGTATTTCACCCTTTATATAGTATATGCAAAGTGAGGGATTGATTCATCCTTATGTGCAAAAAAAAAGAGGTTGTTTTGGTGACAATTTAATCCTCAAGTTGGATAGTCAATTATATATAACAATTTCTTATGTTTGTATAATACCATATGCTTCAAAAAATGAAAGTGGTTCCTGTTGCCGGTTGCTAATAGTTTTATCAAAATGTTGGAGCATTGGTCATAGTTTGGAATTTCTTTGACCTTTCAATATTTTTCATATTGTATTTGATTTTATACGTTTGGTTGGTTCTCTTTGTTATTTTTCATCATTTCGATACCTTAGGTGATTTTATATACTTATAGTAGTATGCTTAATTTAGTTTTCTACGCTGGCACCTTTTTTAAATGGTCCCTATTTATTTCGTTCAATGTGATTTTTACATTATTTTGATGATTCTAAGTTCTCAAACTACCTCTGCTCCCGTGTTCAACGCACATGATAAAAAATAGTTAAAATGAGATTTTAAAGTATCTGTTATCCATATGGTAATACGTTTCGATTACCCAATTGTCTACGAGGGTAGATAAGGATTCAAAGAGTAGAGCAAAAAGGTATTAGTATCAACTTAAACAGTTTTCAGACTTTAGTTCTCTTTATCAACACAGCAGACTGATTGAGCACTTAAATTTTAGACATACCAATTTGCTTTCAGTGCCTAACATTCAATAGCTTAGAATTTTCAGTTCTACAAATTCAGAATATAAGTCTTTACTACTTAAATTTTTGTTTTATCAAAGACACCTGTAATAATATAATAATGGTGAATGCAAATTCTAGCATTCTCAAAGTGCCCTTTTTGTCACTAATGGCTCGTAAAGAGTCACTCAAATTGCTTTTAGCAACTAAAGGATATGGATTTTGTGAAGAAAGAGTGTCGCTTCACATACTAGATTTATTTATGGTGTTGGATTTAACTATTTCGATGGAATCGGTTACCGACGAGAATCTTATTCGGCTACCCATAATGCATCGCAAACAAATTTAGCACCCGAATGCAAATATTGCTTTGTAAAAGCCAAAATGCTATGACAACCGAGCTAGTCTTTTTACTTCGTTAAACTTGTTCAATGTATGCTATTCATTATATAGACAGAAAAAACTCTCAAGTACAGAATGCTCATCTCATCACATATAATTAGCGTCAACTTCTAGTGTGTAATCAAATGGAGTAATTCAAATCCAGTACAATTAAGGAAAAAATGGCCATTTATCTACCAACATTAAGGAAAGTTATACATCCTAAATTCCTAATCAATTAAAGCATAGCTTTTCGATGTGAGTATAGAATGATATTCATGTTCGGGGGAGACGGGCAATTGGAACTCTTTTGGTTAGTATGAAGGAATTCCCGAAGAGGTACGTCGCAGTAATGAAAGTTAGGCCGAGCTCAGTAGTATGGGTAAAGTTCATGAACCTCGAGGATGCACAAATGTTCGAGATAGTCGTTCGGGTAAAACCCCATTTTTACTATTAGCAATTATTTTATTTTATTTTATTTTATTTTTTTTTTTACGGTTGATACTTTTAGCCAACATACAGATGCTCACTTTTTCTTATCCATAAAATCATTTGTAATTCTTAATCCAAATCCGATATTTTGTAGATACGTTTAGGAAAGTCCCTTTCGTCTTACTTACAATTTCTTTTTTTTCAGTACATAGCAAACGAGCTTAAGTTATGTGCTTGACGATGAGAAGTTCCACTTTTGATCATCTAACTTAGGGTCGTGTTTGGTAGGTCGAATAAAGGCCTTCGCATCAAGCGACAATCACCAGCTTCACTTATCTTTTTCACCCCTCAATCGCCATTGCCATCGCCATGGCAATCGCAATAAAGCCTTGAGCTACCAACTGTTGTCTCAAACATCATCCTCATCACTAATTGTCAAGAGCGACCCCATTATAATCGATAGCGTTGCGGCCACCAGCTAATACCGTTGCCTTCTTGAAAGTAGCGTTTCACTATCTTCTGCTTTACTTGTTGGAGATAATAAAAATATGTAGAAATCACACTGTAAATTGAAGATCAACAGGGGGGGACGAGAATTAAGTTGCTCTCTTAAAACGATTCACGCTCGTTCGAATGATTACTCATGCAGCTAGGTTTTGACACATCGTCTATAGGATAAAATGACCAAGCTCAAACTTTTGCTACAATCATATTTTTGCACAAATGAATGAAGCATATCCTACCAATATGCCCATATTCCAAGGTCAGAATTTCATAAAAAATGTAAGATATAAATACCAATATGCCCATATTCCAAGGTCAGAATTTCATAAAAAAATGTAAGATATAAACTCTACTTAAAAGTCACTTAGAAATGGTATATATATATATATATATATAACCTCTTTTCTATATGTGAGTTAGGAGACCAGCTAAATGCAAATATTGCCGTTGGAAATAGGTAAAATTTGTTTATGGTAAATATTTAGTAAGAAAAAATATGGCAGTTGGAAATGACTAGTAACAATATTGGGGGATAATGGTAATTAAACCATGAAACCAACCTTAAGATTGGTAGCCTAACCGCTATATTTTTCTAGCATAAAATTTGTGGAATAGTCCCATATCAACTCGTATTTCCCGCAAAAGTGCTTTCCCTCCTGAACGTGTCAGTACAGATAACTAATATGCCAAGGAACTTTCATGTTATACTCCTTAGAGTTTCTTTAAAAGAAGCAATATGGCATGGAAAAAGTATAAATATGTAACAACAAAGAATCTTTTCAATGTAAGACTAAAACTTACAAAATATGCTCGCAACAGTCTAATATTTTGTTAAACGATTTTTGTTACTAAAAAGTAGTTTTTTTTTGGGTTAAATTTCTCCAATAATCCCCCACTTATTTTAACAAAAAATTAAAACTTAGATTTAAGGCAAATGTAAGAATCTCATGTATCATGAAAATAGCTCTACTTTGAAACCTTCACTTGGTATTATTAGTCTTCTGCTAAAGTGGACTAGACTTGAAACTATGACTACTAGAGAATACGTAGAAGCGAATCACACACATGAGACTCAAGGTATCTTATACAAAGCTTGATAAGCCAACACACGTGCTTTATCATAACTCTTAAGAGTGCTGTAGAGAATTAGCCCGAGTTCTCATAAGAAGCTACCCCACTTCCACACTCCTATCCGTGACACTATCAAGGATACTCTCGAAACTATATCCTACATGTATGAGGTATAGAACTAGTTAAAAGATATAAAGAATCTCAACCTCTAATATCGTTTCAAAAAACATATACTTGTACGATAGGGAGGAACATTATATATATATATATATATATATATATATATATATATATATAGTCGGTATGCTAATTCCTCATCCGCAAATCAGCCCCATATATATATTGGGACCCCGGTCCTTAAAAAGGTTGAATCCTTATAGGCGAGTTACAGATTGGGCTTAAGTCCCATCCCCCTTGATCTCAAATTATAAATCATGTAGCCAACTTGCCGCTTCACTTACGGAAGCACACCTTCCATGGTAGATTTGATAATAACACACTGCTTTTTAAGATTTCCAACATATAGGTCTATCACCTTACCTGAACACATAGCCTGCGGTTGGTATGGAATCTCCTGAATGAAAATTTCAATCTGCATCACTAAAGCGATTGTCTAATCAATTGAGTCGTAGTGTTAGCCCTAGACTCTGGTTTTCAGTTAGAGTTGGTCGTTTACGTACCCGCTTTGGGGCTCAATCTGATTTCTGTCTCTAAGTTGGTTTATGGAACACATTTAGTCGCTAGCTTGACATAAGGAGTCAAATCGGGAAGATGCTACAAGTTTGTACTTAAGGGTGCGATAGTTTGATAGGCTTCTTGACAAAATTGTTGAATAATACGCATTTATTTCAGAGTTCTAGTTTCAGGAAAATATTTGATTTTAAATTGCTTTCTTTACGTAGGGTTCTTCCTTTTTACCAAACTAGATGTTACTCTCCTGCCTCTAGATCAATCACTCTATTCTAGCTTTTTAGCATGATCACTTTTGCAATGACCCAAAAGGGAGAAGATGTACAATGGACATGAACAAATCTAACCTTGTAGACTTGAATGGAAGTTAAACCTGCATTAGATAAGTCATCCATAGATAAAAACCTGGACAATTGCACAACGATGAGCCCCCCTGTTATTTAGTGATCCCAAAATCTGATCAAACTCCGCAGGCACCACTCGTTGTCTCACCATTCTGATTCAACTTTTACATAATTTGCTACATCTTATGATGATACTTGGCTGTCTACCGAGATTAGGCATCTAATTAAAACTCTGTAAAATTCTAATTGCATTTCAAGGAAAAGCTGACAACACAGGCAGGAAGAACTACCAGAGACGCGTCATTCTGAATCAGGTGACCCACCAGGAACCAACTACAAAGAATAGAAGTTTCATTAGTTGAGGCTTAGAAACCCTAACATTAAAGTAACGAAGGACTACATGGGGAAAAGAGGGAAGGAAGGAAAAGGGGGGGGGAGGAGGGGATATCGGTGTGCTTATTGAATACTTACTATGGCGATATTGTTCCCATTGAGTAAGATCTGATCAAGCTTTGTTATTCGTCTCCCTTCTGACGTAATCTCACTGGGATACAGAAGTATTCACTACATGAGGCCCAAATTTACAAGCAATGCTTCACACAACAAATTTATAATCTCATGCAAAGAAAAGAACTTAGATGGGACAGTGACAACTGCATTTCTTCCTGCACAAAAATACTTTCTAAATAGTAGCGATAATGGCGTTTGTAAATGGGTAGCGTCTTCCAACATCGGTTATACCTGGAAAGCTTTATGGTCTAAACTTGCAAGCAGATGCAATGTATACGGTATTGTTCTATGGTTCATACGTCATGAATGGAAAAGCCTTCTGTTTCTATTAATTTGTTATCTTCCTAGTAACTTGTGCCCACATAGGAGAAGCTAAAGGTGGTTGATTCCAAGTAATACAGTTTTAACGGAAACTACCAAAAAGTACTTAAAAACAATTTTTCATTCTTAAAACTCCAAACATAATTTTTGCATCCAAAAACATCAAAATTGACTTTATTAATACTAGAAAGTCCAGCAGTCGCAACATCGTGAAGAAGAATTAATATCTCTCTCTCTCTCTTTCACACACACACACACACACACTCTCTCTCTCTCTCTCTCTCTCTCACACACACACACACACATCCACTCCCCATGGGCGGGAAACCCATCATGCTGATTCTAAACGACGGCGCTGCCGTAATGGCCGGAAAACTCCTGCCACCTCCATGGCCGTCCCCCATTATAGAAACTGATTAAGCACAACATAGGCCTAAAGTTCTTTCATGCACTTGTTTGATGATCAGATTCCAACAGTATGCATCTAATCTGATTATTCTAAACCTTTTCCAAACCAAATCTAGGCTCTACTCTTTAAGGTTGCAAATTACTTCGCAAAATAAGAGCCAATCAATCCAATAACAGCTGCTTCAAATAAAATCAATACATGCATCATTAAGGAAAAGAAAATAACTGCACTCCCTCGATTGACATATACTTAATAGATACAATAAAACCTCAAATACGTATATGTAACACTACGCAACATATCATGAATTTTTAATCCATGTACAGCCCCGAATCTATTTGGTGCTAAATCTGTTGAGTTGTTCAAAATATTCACCTGCCATCTCATAAGTGAGTGTGAACAACAATATGTACCAGGGGTGGAAAGATTGTTCCAGTTACTTAAGTTACCGTTATCATCTTCCTTTAAAGGTATTGTGAAGGGGCTATTTTCTACTGGGGTGCAGATATGGGTATAACTGCACAAGGGTAGTTTTTGTCATCTTCAAACTTTGTAAGGCTAGTTTTATCAAAAACTCAATTTTCTCTCACTGTCATATAATTAAGTGCGACGGCTGGACTTTTTGGTAGCAACGAAGTTGTCTTGGGGTTTTTTAGATGAAAAAATATATTTATGGACTTTGTAGAACGAAAATATACTTGAGAGAACTACAACAATGGTCATTGAGTGAAGCTCACAACTTTCAATTTGGTCACTGGATTAATTTGTTTCATATTGGTCATTGGACTCTTTGATTTGACCAATCAGGTAATTCTATTAGCATCTGTCAAAATGAGCACCATTAAGTGCTCGTATGCCTCTCACATTGGGTTAAATTGAGGGCACTTTTGTACCATTGTCATTAAAATCTTCTTTCTTTTCTCTTTTCTTCCTCCACCGCTTATTCCTACATCACAACCATCACCACCACCCCTCAATTCCACGATCCAACACCACCCCACACCATCGCTGCGACCCCCACACCCAAACTGGTTCAACAACCAATGAAATCGACCACCCCCATCAATTAGAACCCTCCCACGACAAGCCCTCGCCACCCATCACAAGCCGCCACCACGACTAACCAAGCCCTCACCATCACAACAGAATCGACAGAATGACATCACCACTGCCACCCAAGCCCTAGCCACCTATCACCCACAATGTCCCATTGATTAATAATTTAAGATCCAGTTAACTAGATAAGAAGTGAGTTTCCTTGGCAGTGCAAAATTTGGTTTGTGATTTATGGTGTTTTAGGGTGGTTTGTAATTTAAATTTCCCGTAGTTTTCAATCACAATTGTTTCATGATGCAATACGGTGGTTATTATGAGTGGTGTTGGGTTGTTGTGACACTGTCGATGGAGGTGGGGTTGAGCTCTGAACTGATGGCGCTAGTAGTGTTACTGCAGAAGTGGTGGTGTTGGTAGTTTCGATAGTTGGGTCGAGGAGGGCAAGTGGTGGCTGGTGGGCTGGTAGTGAGATGATGATGTCATGAATGTTGGTGATGGTGCGAAGGGTTGGGTGGTGGCAGTAGGGAGCTAAACTTACAAAGGAAAACATTAAAAAGGGTGGAGCTAAATTCATTCCTTCCAAAACTTTTATCACTTGATAGATTAAAAAACATCACTAAAACATAACCAATGTAGTTTAGGGAGATGTATTTATGTGACTTTGTTTGACAATTTTGCACCTGAGTTGAACCACATGTGTCAGTCACATAACCGCTTAAAGGGCATATTCATAATAGCTGCTGACAAAATGGCCTGATTGGCCAAATCAGAGAGTCCAAGGACCAGAATGACACAAATCGTATACCAATGACCAAAATATATTCTTGCTCATATTTTTGTGATCATTGGTCTAGTTCTCTCAATTTATTATTAGGCCCTTTTAGGTTTTCTTCCCTACAATTTCCTAATGATGTGACTTTTTACAGGTTGAGAAGTACTGGACAACCTTTTCTTTTGATATCACAGGAGAGAAACGGAACAGTGATTTGCCATAGAAAGACAATGCAAGTACGGTAGAACCACTCAGTAATTGACTAGGAGGTTTGAATTAATTCGCATGTTTCAATTGATTCCCCTTACTCTTGACAAGGCTGATGCACAAGGCCTGCAAAAGCATAGAGATATTGGAGCTGAGGAGAGAGTATCGAAGATATTCATGGAAATAATGTTGTCCTTATAATAGTACGGATTCGGGTATTCAAGCAGTTAGGTAATAGCATTAAAACATTCCAGGCATTTAGAAATTCAAGGGTATGTAATATTTCCCATAATTAAAAATCTTATTTCATGATTAGTGTAGTAACAATGGATTATTAAACTGAGAGAGAGCTTTTAGAGCTCTGTTGCCAGCAGGCACGCCAACCCCTAACAATGAAGTCAAATCTTGGCCAGTGTGTCGGTGGATCTGCGTGGGGCTGACACATTTCTCGTACATTCTAATATGAAGGAAGAAATCAACTTGCTGTAATTTAATGGCTCAAAACACTGTGATTCAAAGACGAGCATATTCAAAACATCTAAATAATCCAAGTGGAAAAAGTCCCCCCTTGAGAGATGATGCAAATTCTAAATGGGTAGAAGTTTACATTTCCAAAGAGTTATAAGGAAAGAGCCCCAAAACCTCCAACTAAACCAACCCCAATGTGAATAATTATCTCACGCGAATTCCAGTTCGAAAAAGCAATTATAGAGTTCATGGAAAGGCTACCTTAGTTTGTAAAAGCAAGCAATCCTATAGGCTACTAGTCCATAACATATAGGGTAACAAATTCTTATTACTTATTCACTTACCATATCTTGTTACGTAAGTATAACAGTAATATTGAGACAATGATAGATGTGAATTACTATACGCAACAAGTCCATACCATATTGTGCCATTTCATATTGGATAGTAGGATGCATATTACGTGTCATACGACATTGGAATCATCTAATTATCCAAAGGCTCGTGCGAGTATCTTGGTTAGAAGCCAAACACCTAAGCAATGAACTGAACTCAAATAGCAAAAACAGACTAGTTAAGTACTGTTTCTTAGATGCACAAAGCGGGGGCAGGAGCAGGAACAAGGGCGGGGGAGCGTAAGCACTTGTAAGAATCTAAGGTTGGGAGCGGCTTGAATAAATAAATGCGTACAGAGTATTACCATTTGTTAATAATATTTTGATTTTGGGAGAGAGAGAGAGAGAGAGAGAGCACTGTTTGACAAGCTATGTTCTCTCGAGGAGTGTAGTCAGCAACAACAGACTAGTAGGCTTTAAGGACTTGAAGAAAAAGAGAAACTAGGAACTGAGTCAAAAAGGGCTTGATTTTTAGGTAACCTCTCGCTTGCACAATGCATCTAAGTCCAGCTGACGGGAGCGAGTTCCCATGTCACCATATGAGGAGTTTCTTGCTACTAGAGCCAAACTAGGACAAAAACAATGGGTATATTCAATATTTTTTATACTCAAATTCTATAGGTTAACAGTTCATATCATATTACCGGAAATCCTATCCAATAGTAGGACGCATATCTCTTGTTATATGAGCATATTTATCCAAAGATTGACAATACTGCTCACTTAATAACTTTTGTCCCTGACTTTTTTTCCGATTATCTACATTAGACTTACAACACACATCGCCTTGAAACTCAAACACCAGTTACATATCAAACAATAAACTCGCAAAAAAGACAAAGGAAACAAAAACTATGAAATGGAGAGAGCATATATTTGAGGCAACATCAACCACTAAAAACATGCTTAGTCAAAAGTAATTACTGCAGGACCTAACTCAAATTAATGCTCATAGCAAAGGAACAAATATATACATGCACCGGATACAAAGCAAAGATAAACCCTCCGCTTCATAATCATTTCCGTGAATTTCCACGAGAAATTTGAACATGTAAACATGACTTTTCTTGTTGTTTTTCCCCTTGTTTGACAAGGTAAACAATACTTCATAAGAATGCTCTGCGTCTTATCCTAGAAATTCACAAAAAAAGCCAAGGGAACAAAAATATCCTCCTCCTGTTCCATTGTATTTTTGCAAAATCCTATAATAGATTTTGGCACACCTAACATTGAATCGAACTTAAATAGAAGACACAAATTAAATAAGAATCATTTGACAAGTCAAGCCTGGATAAAACAAGAAGTGAAGTTGATATTTGATTGTACTAATATATCCCAAGAAAACGCAAAAAGTCAAAAAGGGGGAAAACGCAATGAGGTTAAAAAAAGGAAAAATTCAATCGAAGAGAGGAAATATCAGAGGGTCTAACACTAACTCAGATTAAGGCTCATAATTCACAAAAATGGAACATGTAAACATGCACAGAGAGATGGTACATACTATTCAGTGACGTCTTCAAGGACCATATTGACGTATACATCGAAACCTTTGAGGGTTCCAACCAGCTCCTTGTCTCCTTTCATTATCACCCATATTTTCGACCCAATGCACCGATCTATCAGCTCTGCAAATTTGCCCAAAAGAAACCCTCATGGAATTTTAAACTTCTCTTTTTGGCAAAAATTGACTACCAACAGAAATATGTTTATTGATAAAAACCCATCCAGTAGCAGTGGAGAGTGAAGCGTACCTGAGGGGAGGAGTTGAGAGGGATTGTTAGCAGACATGATTGCTCCCTTCTTCTAGAGAGGAGATACTGAGAAAGAAGAGATCGAGTTCAGTTAGTAGTGACTGACTCACTGGTGAACTCGGTGGTCAGTATATACGGTAAGCAAAGTAGTTAAATGACCACAAGAGCCCTTCGGGAAGCAGGATCCTACGAAATTGGACACTAAAAGGCCTCTCTTGTCGCTAATAACAGCATCTCGCATTTTTAGTAAACCTTTTATGGTGGAGGCGCAATTCTAAAAAGTCTTAAGTTAGTCGCCAAAGGATGAATTCGCTATCTTCATTAAGACATAGTAGGCATGATTTTTAAGTGTGCGCAATTGACCGCGGAGGATCCACATTCACATTCTGTCGCAAGTTATAAATGTCGACTAAGAGACTCGGAGAACAAAATATATGAATCCAATGAGAATGAGATACGTCGAAAAATGACAAGGTTACCGTTATCAAATGCTACTCCCACCGCTCTCATTCAATCCGATGAGAACTTGGTGTTCATGCTAGCCCAAAAAGTCGCATGGTATCGTCTTGCAAGAATTATTTTGAAGATCGTAAATAAATTGGTGTTAAAGTCCTTTCAAGATTACTAGTATTGAACACGTGCATTACACGTGGACGTGGTCGGGAATAATTTTTGAATTTTTATCATTATTTTTTTTTTTGGAATCAAAATATTATAATTTAATTATATTCGTATTTCTTTTCTGACATGTTTTAGAATAAATGTATATTTGATATTCGCAATTGTAATCCATTCAATATTTAAAAATCTTTTTTGTTTAGTTTCTGGATTGAAGAAATATTTGATGGTGCTGCTGAAAAGAAAAGAAAATAGAGAAATTAAAAGAATGAATCTATATCTTTATTTTTGTAATCAGTTAAATTCATTTATAGTGTATCAAGACCATGTGCGTAACTGAATAAATTTTCAGTTTAAATTGACTCCATATTTAAGCTTTTTTTTTTCCTTTTTTTTATGCATATTTAACTATGTTTTTGTTTTGTTTTGTTTTTCCAACAGCCTTTTGTTTCTTAACTGATATTTTAAGTATTTTAATTTGTTTTGTTTTGTTTTTTTTTCAGTTTGTCAATTGATTAATTGTTTGCTAACTTAAAAATAAGAAAAATAAATAACAGTTCTCATTACCCAATTCATTATCCAATATTTATTTCATTTCAACCAAATTAAAAAGAGAGTAATAAATGAATTTCTTTGTTTTTTTTTTCTTTCTCATCTAACTTTTCATTTCTCAATGTTTATAATTAGATTCATTATTCAATGTTCATTTAATTTCAACCAAATTTAATAGAAAGTAATAAATCAAGGGTAAAAGTGTTATTGATATAATTAATAAATGACATAATTATCCAGAAATGATTTAAAACATTTGTACTTTTATAAGTAGTATAGATTTTAGAAAATAGTATTTACAATAGACCAGAAATTGCTTTTGAAAATAGTTTTAACTAAATATGTGAAGAATCAGAATTGTATTGTTAAAAAGTTGTGAAAAGTGTTTTGGTAAAAACTTTTGAAAACAGTCCATAAGCAAACTATATGTTGTCATTAATTTTTTTTACCCTTTTGAGTCATCATATTCCATATAAGTATTTGTAAGAATGATTAATTGAAAGATATAACTTTGAAGGGGAAAAAAAGGGTAAAAGAAGCGTAAAGAGTCGAAATAAAAATTTACATGAATAGTTTTCTCTTCCCCTATAGAAGAAAAAGAAAGTTGCATATGTCAATCTTATTGGTAGAGATGTCAATGGGCCGGGCTTGGGCCGGCCCAGCTCAGGCCCATCGGGCCTCAAAGGAAAACGATCTGGGGCTGGGCCAGAGGAGAGGAAAACGGGCCGGGCCAGATTTATGGGATATATGGGCCCAGTCCAAGCCCAGGCCCTAGGCCCAATATTTAGGGTCGGGCTTGGGCCGGGCCCGGGCCCTTTTTTTTTTCTTCTTCCCTTTCTTCTCAACTTCTTGTTATAAAGACTTCTTCTTTAACAAAGGGCAAAGTTTCTGTATACGGACCACTGAGTATACAATCACTTTCTCACGAATAAACCCCCTTTCAAAAAGGCAAATTGATGTTGGTTGACCATTAACCACAGATTAAATGCAAAAACTAGTTGTTCTAGCCCGCACCACACTGATTTTAAGTGCAAAATTCAATCTCTTTAGTAATATGGTGTAAAACCTATAAATGTCAAAGAAAAATAGAGTAGATCAAACAACAACAATAACGAGATAGATGAAGATAAAATAACATCTTTTCTTGTAACATTCAAATTCTTTGGTCATTTAAAGAAACATGAGTTATGGCTCTTTAGTTACAAACGAGTATTTATTTTAGCCTCTCGCAACTGGAAACTTTTAAATATTAACATATCCTTAAATGTTAAGGTTAAGGGTACTATCTATATACGAAAAATATTTAGAGATTATCCTTTGTTACTAAAAATCATGAGAAATTCGTTCTTTAAATTTTTAGTCCAAAATCTCAATGCAGTGACGAATATTTGTCGCAAAACCTCGTTCACTTTATTACCGTTGGAAATTTTAATTTCGTGAAGGAAATTTTTATTATAAACTTGTGTACACAGTAACAAAGTCACCAAAAAGAAATCTTTCCAAAGACCACTATTTTCAATAATAAAACTTTCATAAATATCGGTCAGAATATTACAACGCCGCTTCCCCCAAATCTTGCATTGTGCCATCATAAGAGAAAAAAAGGAAGCAAATAGATTTTTATGCAGGCCTTGGCCTTTGTCGACATCGTTTAGGGCTTGAGAAGAATGAGAGTTCTTATACTAAAAAAGTAAAGAATACCAAACACAAACGAAAAATAAAAAAATAACAAGTAAAGAAACAAAGAGTGCTTCGAATGTAATTTAAGTAAAACCCTTTCTTGATATATTAACTTGTAGATCAGAAGATATAAAAGCTTTATATTAATTTGGCAACAATAGAAGATACGATTGTCTACATATGACTTGCTTGACATCAATTAAAATTTAGAAATCTGTTGAGATGATCAAATATAAAAAGCAGAAACAAAATCTGAAATACATAGTACGTAAATATCATTTGGCTTGCACTCGCCATGAACATTCAACAGATACAACTCATGCTTCAATTTCAATTGCTAGTTTGATAACAAGATAGAACTAAAGTTGGCCAAAATAAGTAACTTTGCCTCGGCCAAAATTAGGCCAGCCCACTTTTGGGCCAGAAAAGGGCCAAAATCGGGCCACAAATTGGGCTAAAAACAGGGCCGAAGCCCGGGCCAAAAGAGGGTCAAAATTGGGCCGCAACCCGGGCCGATTTCGGGATTTTATCGGGCCCGGCCTGGCCCGGGCTTTTTTTTCTCTAAAACTTCGGCCTGGTCCAAGCCCAGGTCCAAAGCCCTAAACTATTGGGCCTACACTGTTCACCAACAGGCTGGGCCAGCCCGCGGGCCGCCCGGCCCTTTTGACAACTCTACTTCTTGGGGTAGTTTGGGATACCAAAATTTCTCGAAATGTGAGAAAAGTTTTAGTAACGTATGGGTTATTATACGAAACCACCCTGAGCCCTTGAACTCACTGTGCTCCAAGCCTCCAAGATTCATAAGTGTGAATGAAGCCTTTTTTTTTTTAGGTTTTAGTGAATTAATTGATCATCACATCACTCTATTGTTGATTCTTCTGTTTGCTGCAAAAATACGAGTGGTATACGATTAAAATACCCAAAATAAGCTTTTCACTTGAACAAAGTTAAAGCAAAATGAAAAAGAAACTAATGTGTTGTTTAACTCATTGAGTTGAGTTAACTAATACACAAAAAGTCACCACCACTAACCAAACCCACAGCCACCTGTAACAACCGCCACCAAGACTATCACAATCGTAGACACCATCAACCAATGCCACTCCATCACCACCCTTATACCCCATAAACCAAACTCACCCTACCACCACCCATAGACACCACCATCAACCAAATCCACCCAATCACCAAGCAACAGTAAAAATTGTTTATTACTGTTGCTTATTTTTTGTTGTATTTGGTAATTAGTATGCTATTTACTTGTTGTTGGTTAATTTTAGATTGTAATGCCTACCAGGGTAGGGTTGTCCGTATATGTATATGTTGATTTGATGCTCTATGGACATTGTTAAATAGTCGCTCAAGCATTGTCCTTTCAAAGAATGGCTCATCGCCTGGCTGCAAAAACCTAAACCCTCAAGCTCATATTTAAACCACTCTATTGACATTATTTCTACGATTTGGGGTATATGGATACATAGAAATCACCTCATCTTCCGCCAATCCATCTTTAACCCTTACCTTGTTATTCTTTTCGTCAAAAATCTCTCCCTCAATATTAAATCTGCTTTCTCTAAACCTTTTGGTCATATTAGCCCAGCAAATTCCTTTCCCAATCCAATCATTAGGTTTCCTTTTATTCTTCAAAATTCTATCTCCACCTGTAACTGCCTTAACAAAGAACCTATTCTTCTGTTCTTGGCCGTTTGCTTTAACTCTAAAAATCTTAAAACTGGAATTGGGATTTCTTGTGCCAATCATCTTCACCAACGGTGTGGCTCTGCTGCCATTTCAACTACTACCTCTGATCATTCAGCAGCCCTTGCTAAAGGGGTCTTAACCGTGGTTACATGGGCCAAAAGACAAAACCTTTTACATATCGTTATTCTTACTAATTCTATTTCTATACTCTCGCAGATGTCGGATATTGAAGATATTCTTGATCAAGTGACACCGATATTATATGATGCTTGTTTTGGCATAGCAGATATGCACTTTTGTAGTATTAACAAAGCCACATCCTTGCAACTTAAAGATGCGAGATTCCTAGCAGCTTTTGCGTGTCATGCCCGAATCACCGTTTATCAGGACTGGGTACACAGGGTTTTGCTGCAATGAGCTCTCTCTCTCTTTATCTTCATCCTTCGGTTATTATGTATTTTGCTTGTATTATGTATGTTACTTTCTCTCGGTGTCGCTTGCTTTCTTTTGGTTATTCGACGGCTTATCGTCATGTTTGTCTGTAAAGTCTTAACGGTTGCAACTGTGTAAGTTTGTAACTCTTTATCAATGCAATTCTCATGATTATTAAAAAAAAAAAAACCATGTATATTTTTCTAATATTTAAAAAAAAAAACAAAAAGAACCCAAAATTAGCTATAATAATTTCACCTTAAAAGGAATATTTCACAAATTTGGAATTGGTGTAAGTTGTTTTAAATTGGCCTGGCCTATGCTTTTCTAGTTACACCTCATATATTATTTTTTCACGGTCACATGTGGAGAACAGGGGCTGATTTATCAGTGGTGAAAGGAAGTCTAATATTAGGACTGATTAAGTCTTTCAAACATGAAAAAGGACTTCTTCAAAATTTATGAAACGTTAGGGGCTTGGAACATAGTCAACTCAAAGCTCATAATATGCTTGGTCATTTATCGAGGAACGCTAACATTTGCCACTAAAGACATCACCAAATTTGTTGCTAAAGACAACAGACGGTTATACATCCCTTCGTTGTAGCTTTGTGAAATAATGCTTCCGAGACCAACTTGATTACGCAGTACAACCTTTTTCTTTCTTGTCCATATCCTCGACCGCAATTTACACGGTGACAAGAAAAGCTGATGAACGAGTAGTGTACGGTTTAATGAACTTCAACATCAGATAATAGTGTACAACGGGCAAAAGAGAACATAACGAGGCTCATTGCTAATCTGAAAGCGAAGCAAACATTTGTAGAAAACCATATGAGAGAATTGAGCTGAACCCAGATAAAATGATGAAGATGGCCGCAGTGAGGAACCCGAGGTCGGAATACATCGGGCTTTCGCTAATTTCACTCTATACCTTTCTGATAACGCATTGGTTTACTACTCGTCCGTCACGCATCCATTGGAAGCTGACTGCACGCTCTTGATGTACTGCACGCAGTAAGCAAAAACCATTTAGTGGAACACGGAAACTCTAGAATGCATCGTTTTCAGAACAGATTTTAAACGTACCTTGTGAAGAACACCTCGGTCAGCCTTATATGGAGGGGCACTCCATCTCTTTCTTCGCTCTTCCAACTCCTCATCTGTCAACTGAACATCCATGCTCCTCTTCTGGACATCTATGGTAATTACATCTCCATTTTTTATAAGACCAAGAGGGCCACCTTCCTGGAAGCATGTGCCATTCAACTTTTCTAAGAACTGTATAAACTTTCACTTGCACCTTAAGATGTTACTTTTGCTAAGACGGTAACAGATTACCATGATCTATATCCACATGTTCTTCATCTATGTTCAATGTTTCAGGGCATTAAAATATCTATATACTATGATAAGGTTCGATCTGATCTTAACTTTACAATGAAGTAAATTTGCACAAATGAAAGTGAATGAGATCGAAGAAGTTGTAGTGTTGGTCCCCACAATCATAAACACGCCAACTTCCTTTCTTATTAGGACCACCCTCAGAACTAATTTGATAAACCTATAAAGGAGGCTGCGAAGTGTTACTCATGCGACGTTGCGCTTGGAGGAATGTATATATGCAGAAGACCCAAGTCCTCAAAATAGACAACCATGATAATGGCCTCTCTTGTCTCGTAACTACAGATAAATCTGTATCGGTGAGAAGGCCAAACACTCTTAACGTCCCTATATAACACAAAGCCTTGAAGTCCACATGCACGTCCAAAACAATTTACATCAAAGAGCCTCAAACTTCGCATGCATGTTCAGCAGAAGTCTGTATTATAGAGAAGAAAGGTGAACAATGATGGTGTTTACAGCTTAGACCATGACAATGCTAGTTGCATTTGTGGATCTATAAATTAGAAGGGTTGTGTTGACAGTTTGGTTACACCGCAACTGGAGGGATTAGGTCAGATTGGATTTCTGAAGTTAGTTTAGCAATTTCCTCCACCCCCCCCTGGTTCCCTCCATGAATCAAATAGTTCTATGTTTTCCTACATTTGTAATATCTTTTTGGGGGAAGAGGAAGGAACAAAGCTCTGGCAGTGCTCATATGTTATGTTTCAGTCCAAGAGTGGTTAAAAGAAAAATTGTCCCCCAAGGAAACTACGAAGTGTACAACCTTAAACTATAAAAGGATCAAACAGAAGGCCATGGAAGTTTGATTTTATTACTAATCAGGCTCAGGAAGCATCAAAGCATCGGGGCAACAAGGATACAATCACTACCACGAACAGTTTATTAATAGATTTTAGAACATTATTTTATTATCAGCATCTGCCATATCTGAGTTAAATCATATTTACATTCATGAGCAAATACATCTCAGAAAGCCTACCAATTCATAAATGACTGAAAGAAAAAACATACATCTAGGAAGGAGCAGCAAAAGTGCACAATAAAGAACAAATAAAAATAAATGCAAGAAACGGCAGTTAGATAATTTAAAGGCAAAAACACCTGTGCTTCAGGGCATATGTGGCCAACAACATATCCATGTGAACCACCTGAAAATCTTCCATCAGTTAACAATGCAACCTCCTGCAAAGTTCAAAAGCGTTACCAAAAAGCTTGGTACTTCAGTAGAAAGGACTTTCTTTCCTTGCTCTTCAAGACAATGAAAAGTCAGATAATTGGAATTTTTTGGTGTCGTAATTACTAGGTCTGGACATGCAATCACATCTATTATCATATCTAGCTTGTGAGCTGATTGTGTTCTTTCTAATCCCTTCTGAGGTTAAGGTTTGTGACCTTCCTCTTTCTTTCAACCCCACCTTCGCATAGTCCAATGGCATATACATGTTTTCAGTAGTTGAGAAGATTGACAAACTGAAAAAAGTTTAGCTAATTATTAGTATACCTTTCCAAGACCTGCTCCCATTATTGCACTTGTTGGTGTTAGCATTTCAGGCATGCCAGGTCCTCCCTTCGGCCCCTCTCCTCTGATTACAACTACTTTTCCCTGGAAGGATAAGCCTTAGCAAACTTTCAAGTATTCAGGTCTAAAACATAATTACTGCTGCAAAAGTTTTGACGCCGCAGAATACAGAAACAAGGATAGTAACCACAATCGTGCCCCTGAACAGCGCAAATTAATCAAAAATGAAAACTAAGAGGAAAAGTTTCGCAGTGCAGGATTCAAATGTTAGGCTCAAGCACAAGTCAAGTGCAACAGAGATTTCCAATGTAAGTTTCTACTGATGCAGGAGTTGAATGCCAATCTTACAAGAAAGCCGAATAGAGGGAGCATTCACAAGAATCATACTATCAAGATAAACTAAAGTAATGCACCAACCTGGCTCACAATTCCAATTGAAAGCTCTTGAAACTGACTAGGACTAACTAAGCAGAAAATATAAGGCTATTTTTGGTCAGCCTTTTCGTCGTTTATATTTTCATGTTTCTGAGAACGTGAAAAAAAACCCTTCTCAGAAATGATGAGAAACAGGTACTATCTTGTTTGGATACCATTTCCGAAATGCTGAATACAACAAATTCAATCAAATAGAATTTGAAAAAAAAAAAAGGACCACCCTGTATCTTTTGATACCACTTTCCAATAAATTTTTTGCCCAAATGAGTAGGGTGAATTCCATAACTTCTTGCAATATCAAATGATAAACTGGTATGATAGTGTTTTGGAAAAAGTAAATTTGTAGTCTGAAAAATGATAGACCTTTTCTGAAAGTACGAAAATGGTAACAAGAAAAAGGCTATCCAAAACTTCCTGAACATAGAAGGACGGAAGGTCCTATTTTGCAACAACTGGAAGTAAGGCTAATTTCAAAACGATCAACATAATCTGAAAAAAGAGATGAAATCAAGGGAAAAACAGAAGAAACAAAGCAGAGGAATCTTTAATCTCCCATTACTACATAAAAGAAACGGATAAATTACAGAAACATATCTATTTTGAAGTTTTAAAGAAGTAAATAGAAGCCACATAGTTTAACCTTCACCCAATTAAAGTGTCTGAAGTTTTTCTAGCATGCCTTCTTCCTGTTTTATTAAAACTCTCATGTTAAAACAAACCCCCACCCCCTCAAAAAAAAAAAAAAAAACCTAAGAGGAACAAGGATGACAAATTATAGCAGATATATGGCTATACCATAGAAGTTATTATTTGAAGTTAAGTTTAAACACCCATTAATTAGATGATTGCTGCAGTAGACAAAAAAAATACGATGGTCAAACTTCTCACCTTAAAACTTGTGGGGTTTTCCGAGATAGCCTCAATCATAGATTCCTCTCCTTCAAAGACAAGAGCAGGGCCTGGTGACAATTTTCAAAATCAATCTCCTTTCAAAGCAACACCAGTTCAAGTGACAGAGTGAATACTGTCCAGTACAAAACAAGTTGGATATAGAATAATACACAGCACCAGAGAAGTATAGCCCTTCTTTTCCAGTAATCTTTGCCACAGAACCCTCTGGTGCAAGATTCCCGTACAATATTTGAATGTGGCCAGTTTCCTTGATCGGGTTGGACAATGGTCTTATTATTTGCTGGCAAAGAAAGAGAAAAAGATTATTAATGTTCTCAGCATTTCGCCAACTTCAGCTAACAATGTGAACTAATCAAAACAATTCTAATTCCATTACATTATTAATCACATCCTAAGTTACCCATGCACTAATCTAATAAGGAGGTTTCATTAGTGTCACAACCTACTATTAGTACTCTAAGAAAGAGCATAAAAGATAATTCCACGGAGAGAGAGAGAGAGCTTTAACGTACCTGACCTTCAGCCAAACAAGGGAATGCCCTCACGTTCTCAGCCAACGTCTTCCCAGTGACTGAGATAAAAGGGAAGAGAAGAAGAGAGGGGGGAGAAGGGGGGGGGGTTAAGTTTCTATTATATATTGTAGTAGCAAGATAAATGCATAAACCATTGTTGCATAAGATGCATACCAGTTATGCAATCTCCATCCAGAAAACCAAGCTCCAATAGGCGGCGAATGATTGCAGGTGTCCCGCCAAGCTATAGCCATCAAGTATAACCTTGTGTATGAGCAATATACAGCAAGTGTTCTCACAGAGAACTAAAACAATATATCACCATTTCTTAATCAGGAAAGAAAAAGGACAAAGCAAACCTTGTGTACGTCTTCCATGACATATTTGCCACTAGGCTTAAGATCTGCAAGAAAAGGAACCTTGTCGCTAACCTTCTGAAAATCATCAAGAGTTAAGTCCAAACCAACAGACCTGCCAAGGATCTAGCAATGAGCTATTTTATGACATGAATCATTTACATCCCAAGAGACTTAAACACCAAGCGCTTCTCACCTGGCAATAGCAATCAAATGTAAAACAGCATTAGTAGATCCCCCCAACGCCATAACTATAACCATGGCATTATGCAGCGATTTTGGGGTGATAATGTCTCGTGGTTTCAAGTCCATTTTCATCAACTCTAGAAGATACTCTCCAGCTTTGTGGCACTCAATCAACTTTAATGGGTCTTCAGCAGGTGTTGAAGAGCTTTCAGAAACCAAAAATAAAGAAGAGAATAAGTTAAGAAAAACATTAGCTAGAACAAATTTTAGTGACTCCGCTACGCCTTCTACCTGCCAGGGAGGGACATCCCCATTGCCTCGATAGCACAAGCCATGGTATTCGCCGTGTACATTCCTCCACAAGCCCCTGCTCCAGGGCAAGAATTGCGAACTACATTCATCCTCTCATCATCACTTATGGAACCACCCACAAATTCTCCAAAAACCTACAATAACAGTTAGAAGAAGTTGGTTCATTAGTGCGATATATAGCCAGAGTAAGTGATCTGCTAGAGACATTGATGCTCTAAAAGTTTAATCTCTCAACAACTGTCTTCACATATCTTCAAGAAGTAACAAGATCACCTAAGGAGCTCTAGTGTGTTCTTGAGCCTCTTTTTTTCTGGCTCAAGGAGGAGTTCCCAGATTCGGCTATGACATCAATGGACTTCATATTAAGTTTGTTGGCCATGCCATGATGGGACGCATCTAGTATTTAGTGGTGGGCATAGCTTTGCCCGCATTTTTGCCTTCTGGTGTATTAGGCCATTTAGTTTCGTTCTTGAATATATCAACTATGCATAGTTCCCTCTCATGCTTTGTACTTTATAGAGAAGAAAAAGGGGAAATTAAGGTGAGGGTATTTAGCATTGTTCACTCGTAGCCTATCATAGTTGGGCAATCTAGTACTTCCCAAGTGAAACCGGGATGTGGTGCTATGCGAATGGATTCATTTAGTTGCTTTGATATTCGTTATAAGCCAAAGTAAGAACCCCACAAGAGCACCTCCACGTCCTCCATGTATTTGGTGGTCATTGGCTGCTAGTATTGTAGATCTGAATCTGTGTGTCTGCGTCTCATTGTGCGTTTATGGCTTTCTTTCTATTGCAAAGGTTCTGCACCCATCATTCCCCTTTCTCCTCTTCCAACTCTTCTTTTCTTATAAGTAGCTTATCTAGTAAATTAGTCCAAGCAGAATTGAAAATTTGGTATGTGGCATTTGTGACAACCTTTGAGATCGGATCATCCATGCTGAAATTATCAAATACCCGGTAAGCTTTAACTTAATTTTTATATTTATAACATAAAATTGTACAAAGTTAACCCAAAAATGTACAAAGTTAGGCAATCCAAATGGGACTTGAGAAAATAATTTAACAGGGTGTCTTAAATCGAGCAGTGTTTCACTTTTCGTTATTCAAAAGAAGATAGAATGCAGAACGCATTGATGAAAAGAATGACGAGAGAAAAAGTAAAGATAAAAAAAAAAAGGAAAGATTACTTGAGAATATATCTTGTACTATACAAGCTTAGAAACAGCATGTTGGTAGCTGAATGCACTCAGCATCATGAAAAGATACTTTCGAATATAGCTTGTAGTTTACAAGCTTCGACACAGCATGCTGGTAGCTAATTTTAAACTAAAAGCTGTAAGCTGGGAATAATAAGTTACAAGAAGCAAGGGCTTTTAAAAGGGTAGCCCCTTGCATGATACTTCAACCATTGCAGCGTCTGAGGGTTAGCAGTACAGAGCCTTCCCCAATTTGTGGAGAGGCTAGTTCTGCATTTCCTATTAAAGTTGCATTTAGGTTAGTTGTGGTCAACCACTTGCATTAACATAATTGTATAGTATATGCAATCTTAAACTGCTTATTGGAGCTTGCAAAGGATGTTAAATAATAAAATGAAACCGAAATCTCATACTCAACTCAAGATACTAGAAGTAACAATGAAACTAAGAACTCAATCAGATGACAAAGATAAAAATTCCGTAATCAATCAAACCAACCAGCTGTGACAGACTCAAAATTGTACAAGAATCACGGGAACTGAGACACGGTAAGATAACCATAAGAAGGTAGGATATCAGCACACACCTGAAAGGCAGTTACTATGTCCAACGTATTGCCTTGAAAATGACCAGGCTGCACAGAAGAAAAGAAAATAACAAACATCGGTAATACCGTAATAGCACCTGATGCAATAAGTGTGCAGAAGAGAAAAATTGAACGATTTATTAAATGTCACAGCATCTGCCACAAAAAGCTTATACCGTTTAAACATGTAACGTAACAAAAGTTACAACCCACACTGCAATTAGATAATACTTCACAAAAGAGCAATTGGCCAATTGAAGACAGAACAATACTAACGCTTGTATTGAAAGCTTATGTTTCAATGTATATACGTTTTAATGAGAGCATTGCATAGAGTCAGATAATTCCTATAGAGATAGTGGACAGCTTAATAAATTTGGGAATAATGATTGGAGAGGACGAATATAGAGGAAATGAAACTTCATAGCAATCAATTTAATCACCAATGCGAAGACTCTGCCATAATAACTAAAAGAAAATCATTTTTCCTCATCCTTGTACTTATCTATTGGTTATTTAGTAGCATGAATTTTGAAAGGAAAATGTGCACCATGTAAAATAGCTCATTCAGTATAAGCTACTCGTGCTAACCTTGATAGTTCCACCATAAACCATAATACTTGGCCGGTTCAGCCGTCCCATTGCCATAATAGTACCTGGCATCTGAAGGAAAATAGATTAAAAATTAAACCCCACAAGGAAGTTGTCTAATTATGTTCATGATTAGTAAACCTTGTAAATTAGTAGATGGACGATGAGCACGTCCATGCGCAAGTCTGCACGTGCAAGTCAAACACAGATGCGCTCGTGCACGCCCAAACCCACACACATGCATACACACTCGCACACACACGTACAGGGAGGGAGGAGGGAGGAGGGGGAGAGAGAGAGAGACAGTGAGCACATCCATGCGCAAGTCTGCTTATGCAAATCAAACACAAACGCGCTCGTGCATGCCCAAACCCACACACATGCATACCACGCTCGCACACACACGTACAGAGAGGGAGGCAGGGAGGGAAGGAGGGAGGGAAGGAGGGAGGTAGAGGGGGGGGGGGAGCGAGAGCGACGGTGAGCACGTCCATGCACAAGTTTGCGCGTGCAAATCAAACACAGACGCGCTCGTGCACACCCAAACCCACACACATGCATACACTTGCCCGCACACACATGTACAGAGAGGGAGGGAGAGAGAGAGAGAGAGAGAGAGAGAGAGGGAGAGGGAGGGAGGGAGGGAGAGAGAGAGAGAGAGAGAGAGAGAGAGAGAGAGAGAGAGAGAGAGAGAGAGAATATGGTACTTGCTGAGATAAATGGTACTTGCTGAGATAAATAAGCTTAGAAGAAACAGTGCTCACCAAGATAACTTACAAGTTATAACAATTTAAGGCCAGACGAACACTTAAGACAGCTTTTTTTTTTTTTGTGACAAACATTCCTTGGTTTATGTGAACTCCGGCGGTGGACTGTATTATGTTGCCTGATGCCGTAACAACAAATGTTGAACTTCACAAGGCAGGCCCTTTTTTACTGACATGAAGCAGTGTACACATTGTTTTACACATAAAAGACAGGTCAAAAACCCTTACAACAACCCGTTACTCTGTGGTGTCCAGAGAATTCCAAAATATTATGTGGTTCTAAGGGAGAAGCTACATAACTATGCAGGGTAATAGACTCCACAAGCCACCCATCGCTGCGGAAAACTAATGAGCAGGTCAGACCATGAACTCTCTTCTTCCCACGACTACCCCCTGCAAGACATGCCATGTCATCAATGTTTGTCCCAAAAATATTGCTCATCTTCCCTATTTAGGATGTCCCGAAATTATTGCTCACTTTCTATTTTTGGATACAAACCACCTTACACATGATTCCCTATATACCACTGAAAGTTTTCGTGCATATTTTGTTTTTCATTTCTACTTCTTTGGTTAAAGTCCCAGAACCTTCTCTCTCTCTTCTCCCCTTCTTTCATTCTTTCTCCCCCCCCCCCCCCGCGCCCGGCAGGGTTCAGCACCAACGCCTCTCAACCATCACCGCCCCCTCCAATAGAAGCTGAGTGGCCTTTCCTTAACCACCCATCCCTGCTACACCATCATCGGAGACCTCACCACAAAACCACCAAACCGTCTTCTATCAACTGCCACCGCCTTTTGCTAGGAATCGCCGCCGCTTCTCGACCACCATTGCCACTTGAAGATGACAATATTTCCGACTCAAGGTTATTATTCAAATTTCTATTATACAGATCACAAAAAGTTGATTACATATTCAGATTTGAATCCTACGATTGAGGGTGATGATGGTGATGACTATGGTGGTTTTAAGTGGTTAAGTTGACTAGGCAACAATAGGCTCGATGTCTACTAGGTGTGAGTCCGGTTTCAGACTAGGCATTGAATATCAACTAGGTATAGTCAAGCATTCTACTAGGCATCCAGGTGTTACAGAGGTAGCTAGGCGTGAGGGGTGAAACGTTCAAAGGGCGAGCATATGGCATCGTACAATGCAGCGACTAGGCCTTTAGCTGTCCTTCTCATGAGCTTTTCTCTTCTTTTTTAATTGGAGCAGATTATTAATTGTTGCTTCTTTGTTCTCTAGATCTTAGGTTGCACAAACTAAATTCACTTCACACAGATTAAGAGAGTAAATATAAGGAATCCGCTGATTTGAGATGATATTGGTATGAACCAAATCTAAAATGAAAAAGGAAGGAGGATAACGGTGATAAAATTGAGGTACATTGTCTACATCTATTGTTAACGGTGAAATGGGGTCAAGACTCAAAGCCCCAAGCCCCCAACCATATTAGCATGAGTATACATATAGGTTACACAAACACAAACGCACAAACACACAACTGCAAGCAGCTAAAAGCAAAATGAAACACAAACAGAGCTTACAAAAATCTCACTCGCCGTAATAATATTCAAGCACAAAAGTGAACAACAAACACGAGAAGAGGCCTTACATTTTTGTCACAGCCAGGAATGGAGATGTTCCCGTCATACCACTGAGCAGACATGACGGTCTCGATGCTATCGGCGATCAAATCACGCGACTGCAGGCTGTAACACATCCCTCTAGTCCCCATCGAGATAGCGTCACTCACCCCCACCGTATTAAACCTGAAACCCACCATTCCGGCCTCCTTAACACCCTGTTTGACCGCCTCAGCCAAGTCCAACAAGTGCATATTACAAGTGTTGCCCTCGTACCAAACAGAGGATATCCCTATCTGGGGCTTCTTCATGTCGTCGTCAGAGAGGCCCACGCCGTAGAGGATGGCCTGCGACCCACCTTGGGATTTGGGTTCGGTGATGCGGGAGCTGTACTTGTTGAGCTTTTTCTGAGGTGGGTCTTTTGCGGTGGTGGTCTGCGGCGGTGGTGGGGCGGTTTGGGTGGAGGCACGGAGGGTGAAGGTGGCGGTGGTGGTGGTGAGTTTCGAGTGGGACCCATGTGGGGAGATTAGGGTTCTGAGGGTGGCAGTGGGGCGTGGTGGTGGGGGGGAGATAAGTGAAGCTTGCATGGTGGCGGCGGCGGAAATGGTGGTGGGAGAGATTTTAGGAGTTGGCGAGGGTTTTAGGCCTGTGCAATTTGTGCACGTGAGTGGGTTTTCGTTTTCTGGGGGAAGGTGGTACTGGTAGTGGACAAATTGGAGATGGCTGTGTGTGGTGGTGGGGATATGGCCTTCATTGGTAGTCTCTTGGATTTCAAATTTCTTAATCCAGCTTACTGTTGGGATAATGACAAATCGGAGATCAGCATGTTGATGTTCATGATCATGACCAGTTTCGTCTTTTTTGGAGTGCAAAGTTACCTTTTTTTTAAAATACCTAATTTAGATTTAAGTTGTGTTTAATAACGCAATTAAACACTTAAAATTTAAAATTTTTAATATTTTTTAATTAAATGCGTTTGATAACGCTAAACCTTGTATCACTTAAAAAAAATTTATTCCTACAAAAATTAGAGTGAATTTACTTAGCTGTTTGATAAAACTGAAATTTAAGTGCTGAAAAAGTTAAGCGTTGAATTCGTAAAACTGAAAACTTTAAGCGACTAAATTTTTACTGAAAAATAAGTTAACCTGTTTGGTAAACCAAAAGCAGATGTCTGAAAATTATTTATTTACAAATTTATCCATTTTACCAAAATTATGCATTTGTTTATGTACTTTATAACTTTTTTAGGGGGTTAAAATCGTGTTGGTGGTAGTGGTGGCAGTGATGTGGAGTAATAGTGGTAGTGGCGGTGGTGGCGGCGACGGTGGCAAAAAGGTGTCAATGGTGGCGGTGATGGTGCGTGAAGATGTGGTGTTGAAATTGTGATGGGCGGCGACATGACGATCAGTGTGGTGGATCTTTATATGATTTTGGCGAAAATAGACGTGGTAACGACATCGACGGTATGATGGAGGTGGTAGTGTCCTTGTGGTGGTGTTGGTGGTGATAGTGGTTAGGTCGTGGTAATTGTGGCGGTGTAGTGGTTGTATTGTGGTGGAGGCGGTGTTGTCAGCAAATTAATTGAGTCGGCATGGTGGTGGTAATTACTTTTTTACGTAAAAATATGTAAATAACTTTTAATTATCTTATTTAGAATTAAGTGATCAGCATTAAGTAAGTCCACCCTGACATATAATTTTAGAGTGTGTTTGATAACGCAATCAAGCACTTAAAACTTAAAATTTTCAACTGTTTTCAATTAAGTGCGTTTGATAACGCTATATCTTGTATCACTTAAAAAATTAATTATTACCAAAAATAGAGTAAAATTTTAAGTCAGGGTGGACTTACTTAATGCTGATCACTTAATTCTAAGTGAGATGGTTAAAAGTTATTTAACATATTTTAAAATAAAAAAATAATTATCACCACGATGTCGCCTTAATTAATTTGCTGGGAACATCGCCTCCACCACAATATAACCACCACCACAACTATTATTCCTTTTGCTACTATCACCACAATTACCACGACCTAGCCATCATCACCACCACCACCAACACCACCACAAGGACGTCGTCACCTACACCATATCGTCGTTGTTGTCACCATATCCATTTTCACCAAAATTATCTAAAAATTCACCACACTACAATCACTGACATGACCGCCATGTCGCCGCCTATCGCTATCATCACAATTACCAACATCGTACCATATCTTCACACACCATTATCACCACGATTGACACCTTTTTACCGCCACCGCCGCTATTGCTGCCGCCACCACCACTACTACTCCTCCATCGTCACTGCCGCCGCCACCACCACCACGATTTTAGCCTCCCAAAAAAAGTTATAAGTACATAACCAAATGTATAATTTTGGTAAAATGGATAAATTTGACAATTTTCAGAAATCTAATTTTGGTTTACGAAACACGTTAACTTATTTTTTTGTAAAAATTCAGTTATTTAACGTTTTCAGTTTACAAATTCAGTACTTAACTTTTTCAGCACTTAAATTTCAGTTTTATCAAATAGCCCCAGTCTATTTTTGGTAGGAATTAATTTTTAAGTGATACAAGGTTTCACGTTATTAAACGCACTTAATTGAAAATCATTGAAAACTTTAAGTTTTAAGTGCTTAATTGCGTTATCAACTAATTTGCTGATCACTTAATTCTAAGTCAGATGATTAAAAGTTATTTAACATACTTTTACATTAAAAAAAATAATTACCACCATGAGGCCGCCTCAATTAATTTATTGGCAACACTGCCTCCACCACGATACAACCACCACCATAACCATTATTTCCTTTTACTACCACTACCATAATTACCACGACCTAGCCACTATCACCACCAGCACCACCACAAGGACTCCGTCACCTCCATTATACTGTTGATGTTGTCACCATGTCTATTTTCGTCAAAATTATCTAAAGATCCACCACACTACAGCCACTGTCATGACCACCATGTCGCCGCATACAAATGCATAATTTTGATAAAATAGAGAAATTTGTAAATAAACAATTTTTCAGGCATCTGCTTTTGGTTTACCAAATAGGTTAACTTATTTTTCAGTAAAAATTTAGTCGCTTAAAATTTCCAGTTTTACAGATTCAGTGCTTAACTCTTTCAGCACTTAAATTTCAGTATTATCAAACAGCCTCTTAGATTTAGATTCGACTGATAGGCCTTAGCCCAACAATCAAACACCCGATCCATCTTTTCTTAAATAATTTGAGTTATCTTTATGTCAACCTAATTATGTGTCAAAGAGTTTATTAGCTAGAAGAACAACTTTAATACTTTAACATGATGTCATGTCACAATCTGCGCGCCATCTTATGAATTATCCACGACTAAACTGTAGGGATGGCAATGAGGCGGGATCAGATGCGGCTTTTTGAGATCCTTATGTTCTTTTAGTCCAAATCCTTCACTTGTTCTGGTAGTCCAAATTTGCTATCAAACTTGTCCCGGCGCGATCGTGCCGATATTTATCAAGAAATAAACTACTATTATAAATTAAAATTTTCCAAACACCAAAAAGCATATTTTCAAAAGAGAAACATTAAATTAAAAAGTCAGGGTTGATTTTCGGCTGATTTCAAAACTTTCAAATTAGGTTTCAAAACAATTTGGATTTTGATCAGCCGCAATTAAACAAATGAAACCTTTTGGAAATTTTGAACTCTAACCTAATTGGAAATTGTAAGAATTCATATGTATATAAACTTTATATCTTTTATCTCATTGGGAGAAGGATTGATGTGGAGTTGGAAAATGGAGATTTAGGACTTTCAAACCCTAATTTGAACAAAAAATGGGTAAAATATGTATATCTTATATACCAAATAAGGGTAGTATTGATTGAAAAATAGTACCGCTGACATCAGCAAAAGTGAACGATTTTTAACAGATTTGATGGAAGGACACGGCTGATACGTTTTGAAACTTAGTGTTGACTGTAATTATACCCTAAACTCAGGGACATATGGTAATTAACCCAAGAAAAAAATAACGGCCCCAAAATTCAAGTTTCATCATGAATTTAGGACACAAACTCAACCCATTAATTGAGAATCTGTGATTAAGACCCCGTATGACGCAATTTATTTTTCCAATTTTGTAAATTGAAAAAATAAACGCGTTTGGCCTTTTTGTTTTTATTTTCATAAGTTAAAAAATCAGTTTTTAAATCGGGCTGTTTTTGAAAACCAAAAATGAGTTTCGGTTTTCAGTTTTGAGACCACCACCACCCGACCGCCGGCACCACTGTCCACCGCCGGCAGCCTGCAGCCACCGCCTGGTTAGTAGCTACCGCCGGCGGCCGGCAGCCACCAGCCACTGCCGGCATCCACCGACTGCCACCGCCGGCGGCCGGCCACCATCACCGTCGGCCACCGCCACCGCAAAGCCATGGCCGGCAGCCACCAGACAGCTGGTCCACCGTAGGCGGCGAACCACCACCACCGTCGGCCACCGCCATGCCCAACCACCGCCACTGCAAACCACCACCACAGAAAAAACTCAAAATAAAATTGGGTAATCAAACACCCAAAAGAAAAAACTCAAAAATCAAACACTCACTTGTTTTTTTTTAAAAAAAAATAAATTAAACTGGTTTTGGTCTTTATTTTTTGGGAAACAGAAAACCAAAACTGAAAGTATTGTCAAACGGAGCCTAACTTATGAGCCTAATTTATGATTTCATTACTTGTGCCCTGCCAAAGCCTCTTAGAAGATGCAGTCTTTTAAGGTTACCTATGACAACTAGTCGATAAACCCGTGCCTAGTATGGGGACGATTTTATTAATTGTCATTTACTTTAAAAACTTTGAACAACATAATAAAACCTATTACGCAACCTAAATTTTTATGGTTATTATTTCATCAAAGATAGTCACATTTAGTTTTAAATGGGAGAACATTCTTTTAACATGGCTAAACTAACACTCATGATAAAATATTAATAACCAATGTCCTTGTGCTATAATATACTTAATTCTGATTTTGATAACCATATAGCTGAACAAAAAATATTAGTTTAATTCAGTACACAAAA
>JAVXUO010000321.1:0-126738 GCA_033065855.1 Escallonia rubra
TAACGCATTGGTTTACTACTCGTCCGTCACGCATCCATTGGAAGCTGACTGCACGCTCTTGATGTACTGCACGCAGTAAGCAAAAACCATTTAGTGGAACACGGAAACTCTAGAATGCATCGTTTTCAGAACAGATTTTAAACGTACCTTGTGAAGAACACCTCGGTCAGCCTTATATGGAGGGGCACTCCATCTCTTTCTTCGCTCTTCCAACTCCTCATCTGTCAACTGAACATCCATGCTCCTCTTCTGGACATCTATGGTAATTACATCTCCATTTTTTATAAGACCAAGAGGGCCACCTTCCTGGAAGCATGTGCCATTCAACTTTTCTAAGAACTGTATAAACTTTCACTTGCACCTTAAGATGTTACTTTTGCTAAGACGGTAACAGATTACCATGATCTATATCCACATGTTCTTCATCTATGTTCAATGTTTCAGGGCATTAAAATATCTATATACTATGATAAGGTTCGATCTGATCTTAACTTTACAATGAAGTAAATTTGCACAAATGAAAGCGAATGAGATCGAAGAAGTTGTAGTGTTGGTCCCCACAATCATAAACACGCCAACTTCCTTTCTTATTAGGACCACCCTCAGAACTAATTTGATAAACCTATAAAGGAGGCTGCGAAGTGTTACTCATGCGACGTTGCGCTTGGAGGAATGTATATATGCAGAAGACCCAAGTCCTCAAAATAGACAACCATGATAATGGCCTCTCTTGTCTCGTAACTACAGATAAATCTGTATCGGTGAGAAGGCCAAACACTCTTAACGTCCCTATATAACACAAAGCCTTGAAGTCCACATGCACGTCCAAAACAATTTACATCAAAGAGCCTCAAACTTCGCATGCATGTTCAGCAGAAGCCTGTATTATAGAGAAGAAAGGTGAACAATGATGGTGTTTACAGCTTAGACCATGACAATGCTAGTTGCATTTGTGGATCTATAAATTAGAAGGGTTGTGTTGACAGTTTGGTTACACCGCAACTGGAGGGATTAGGTCAGATTGGATTTCTGAAGTTAGTTTAGCAATTTCCTCCACCCCCCCCTGGTTCCCTCCATGAATCAAATAGTTCTATGTTTTCCTACATTTGTAATATCTTTTTGGGGGAAGAGGAAGGAACAAAGCTCTGGCAGTGCTCATATGTTATGTTTCAGTCCAAGCGTGGTTAAAAGAAAAATTGTCCCCCAAGGAAACTACCAAGTGTACAACCTTAAACTCTAAAAGGATCAAACAGAAGGCCATGGAAGTTTGATTTTATTACTAATCAGGCTCAGGAAGCATCAAAGCATCAAAGCATCGGGGCAACAAGGATACAATCACTACCACGAGCAGTTTATTAATAGATTTTAGAACATTATTTTATTATCAGCATCTGCCATATCTGAGTTAAATCATATTTACATTCATGAGCAAATACATCTCAGAAAGCCTACCAATTCATAAATGACTGAAAGAAAAAACATACATCTAGGAAGGAGCAGCAAAAGTGCACAATAAAGAACAAATAAAAATAAATGCAAGAAACGGCAGTTAGATAATTTAAAGGCAAAAACACCTGTGCTTCAGGGCATATGTGGCCAACAACATATCCATGTGAACCACCTGAAAATCTTCCATCAGTTAACAATGCAACCTCCTGCAAAGTTCAAAAGCGTTACCAAAAAGCTTGGTACTTCAGTAGAAAGGACTTTCTTTCCTTGCTCTTCAAGACAATGAAAAGTCAGATAATTGGAATTTTTTGGTGTCGTAATTACTAGGTCTGGACATGCAATCACATCTATTATCATATCTAGCTTCTGAGCTGATTGTGTTCTTTCTAATCCCTTCTGAGGTTAAGGTTTGTGACCTTCCTCTTTCTTTCAACCCCACCTTCGCATAGTCCAATGGCATATACATGTTTTCAGTAGTTGAGAAGATTGAAAAACTGAAAAAAGTATAGCTAATTATTAGTATACCTTTCCAAGACCTGCTCCCATTATTGCACTTGTTGGTGTTAGCATTTCAGGCATGCCAGGTCCTCCCTTCGGCCCCTCTCCTCTGATTACAACTACTTTTCCCTGGAAGGATAAGCCTTAGCAAACTTTCAAGTATTCAGGTCTAAAACATAATTACTGCTGCAAAAGTTTTGACGCCGCAGAATACAGAAACAAGGATAGTAACCACAATCGTGCCCCTGAACAGCGCAAATTAATCAAAAATGAAAACTAAGAGGAAAAGTTTTGGAAAAAGTTTCGCAGTGCAGGATTCAAATGTTAGGCTCAAGCACAAGTCAAGTGCAACAGAGATTTCCAATGTAAGTTTCTACTGATGCAGGAGTTGAATGCCAATCTTACAAGAAAGCCGAATAGAGGGAGCATTCACAAGAATCATACTATCAAGATAAACTAAAGTAATGCACCAACCTGGCTCATAATTTCAATTGAAAGCTCTTGAAACTGACTAGGACTAACTAAGCAGAAAAAGGCTATTTTTGGTCAGCCTTTTCGTCGTTTATATTTTCATGTTTCTGAGAACGTGAAAAAAAACCCTTCTCAGAAATGATGAGAAACAGGTACTATCTTGTTTGGATACCATTTCCGAAATGCTGAATACAACAAATTCAATCAAATAGAATTTGAAAAAAAAAAAAGGAATCACCCTGTATCTTTTGATACCACTTTCCAATAAATTTTTTGCCCAAATGAGTAGGGTGAATTCCATAACTTCTTGCAATATCAAATGATAAACTGGTATGATAGTGTTTTGGAAAAAGTAAATTTGTAGTCTGAAAAATGATAGACCTTTTCTGAAAGTACGAAAATGGTAACAAGAAAAAGGCTATCCAAAACTTCCTGAACATAGAAGGACGGAAGGTCCTATTTTGCAACAACTGGAAGTAAGGCTAATTTCAAAATGATCAACATAATCTGAAAAAAGAGATGAAATCAAGGGAAAAACAGAAGAAACAAAGCAGAGGAATCTTTAATCTCCCATTACTACATAAAAGAAACGGATAAATTACAGAAACATATCTATTTTGAAGTTTTAAAGAAGTAAATAGAAGCCACATAGTTTAACCTTCACCCAATTAAAGTGTCTGAAGTTTTTCTAGCATGCCTTCTTCCTGTTTTATTAAAACTCTCATGTTAAAACAAACCCCCACCCCCTAAAAAAAAAAAAAAAAACCTAAGAGGAACAAGGATGACAAATTATAGCAGATATATGGCTATACCATAGAAGTTATTATTTCAAGTTAAGTTTAAACACCCATTAATTAGATGATTGCTGCAGTAGACAAAAAAAAGACGATGGTCAAACTTCTCACCTTAAAACTTGTGGGGTTTTCCGAGATAGCCTCAATCATAGATTCCTCTCCTTCAAAGACAAGAGCAGGGCCTGGTGACAATTTTCAAAATCAATCTCCTTTCAAAGCAACACCAGTTCAAGTGACAGAGTGAATACTGTCCAGTACAAAACAAGTTGGATATAGAATAATACACAGCACCAGAGAAGTATAGCCCTTCTTTTCCAGTAATCTTTGCCACAGAACCCTCTGGTGCAAGATTCCCGTACAATATTTGAATGTGGCCAGTTTCCTTGATCGGGTTGGACAATGGTCTTATTATTTGCTGGCAAAGAAAGAGAAAAAGATTATTAATGTTCTCAGCATTTCGCCAACTTCAGCTAACAATGTGAACTAATCAAAACAATTCTAATTCCATTACATTATTAATCACATCCTAAGTTACCCATGCACTAATCTAATAAGGAGGTTTCATTAGTGTCACAACCTACTATTGGTAATCGAAGTTAGAGCATAAAAGATGATTCCTCGGAGAGAGGGAGAGAGAGAGAGAGCTTTAACGTACCTGACCTTCAGCCAAACAAGGGAATGCCCTCACGTTCTCAGCCAACGTCTTCCCGGTGACTGAGATAAAAGGGAAGAGAAGAAGAGAGGGGGGAGAAGGGGGGGGGGTTAAGTTTCTATTATATATTGTAGTAGCAAGATAAATGCATAAACCATTGTTGCATAAGATGCATACCAGTTATGCAATCTCCATCCAGAAAACCAAGCTCCAATAGGTGGCGAATGATTGCAGGTGTCCCTCCAATCTATAGCCAACAATTATAACCTTGTGTATGAGCAATATACAGCAAGTGTTCTCACAGAGAACTAAAACAATATATCACCATTTCTTAATCAGGAAAGAAAAAGGACAAAGCAAACCTTGTGTACGTCTTCCATGACATATTTGCCACTAGGCTTAAGATCTGCAAGAAAAGGAACCTTGTCGCTAACCTTCTGAAAATCATCAAGAGTTAAGTCCAAACCAACAGACCTGCCAAGGATCTAGCAATGAGCTATTTTATGACATGAATCATTTACATCCCAAGAGACTTAAACACCAAGCGCTTCTCACCTGGCAATAGCAATCAAATGTAAAACAGCATTAGTAGATCCCCCCAACGCCATAACTATAACCATGGCATTATGCAGCGATTTTGGGGTGATAATGTCTCGTGGTTTCAAGTCCATTTTCATCAACTCTAGAAGATACTCTCCAGCTTTGTGGCACTCAATCAACTTTAATGGGTCTTCAGCAGGTGTTGAAGAGCTTTCAGAAACCAAAAATAAAGAAGAGAATAAGTTAAGAAAAACATTAGCTAGAACAAATTTTAGTGACTCCGCTACGCCTTCTACCTGCCAGGGAGGGACATCCCCATTGCCTCGATAGCACAAGCCATGGTATTCGCCGTGTACATTCCTCCACAAGCCCCTGCTCCAGGGCAAGAATTGCGAACTACATTCATCCTCTCATCATCACTTATGGAACCACCCACAAATTCTCCAAAAACCTACAATAACAGTTAGAAGAAGTTGGTTCATTAGTGCGATATATAGCCAGAGTAAGTGATCTGCTAGAGACATTGATGCTCTAAAAGTTTAATCTCTCAACAACTGTCTTCACATATCTTCAAGAAGTAACAAGATCACCTAAGGAGCTCTAGTGTGTTCTTGAGCCTCTTTTTTTCTGGCTCAAGGAGGAGTTCCCAGATTCGGCTATGACATCAATGGACTTCATATTAAGTTTGTTGGCCATGCCATGATGGGACGCATCTAGTATTTAGTGGTGGGCGTAGCTTTGCCCGCATTTTTGCCTTCTGGTGTATTAGGCCATTTAGTTTCGTTCTTGAATATATCAACTATGCATAGTTCCCTCTCATGCTTTGTACTTTATAGAGAAGAAAAAGGGGAAATTAAGGTGAGGGTATTTAGCATTGTTCACTCGTAGCCTATCATAGTTGGGCAATCTAGTACTTCCCAAGTGAAACCCGGATGTGGTGCTATGCGAATGGATTCATTTAGTTGCTTTGATATTCGTTATAAGCCAAAGTAAGAACCCCACAAGAGCACCTCCACGTCCTCCATGTATTTGGTGGTCATTGGCTGCTAGTATTGTAGATCTGAATCTGTGTGTCTACGTCTCATTGTGCGTTTATGGCTTTCTTTCTATTGCAAAGGTTCTGTACCCATCATTCCCCTTTCTCCTCTTCCAACTCTTCTTTTCTTATAAGTAGCTTATCTAGTAAATTACTCCAAGCAGAATTGAAAATTTGGTATGTGGCATTTGTGACAACCTTTGAGATCGGATCATCCATGCTGAAATTATCAAATACCCGGTAAGCTTTAACTTAATTTTTATATTTATAACATAAAATTGTACAAAGATAACCCAAAAGTGTACAAAGTTAGGCAATCCAAATGGGACTTGAGAAAATAATTTAACAGGGTGTCTTAAATCGAGCAGTGTTTCACTTTTCGTTATTCAAAAGAAGATAGAATGCAGAACGCATTGATGAAAAGAATGACGAGAGAAAAAGTAAAGATAAAAAAAAAAAGGAAAGATTACTTGAGAATATATCTTGTACTATACAAGCTTAGAAACAGCATGTTGGTAGCTGAATGCACTCAGCATCATGAAAAGATACTTTCGAATATAGCTTGTAGTTTACAAGCTTCGACACTGCATGCTGGTAGCTAATTTTAAACTAAAAGCTGTAAGCTGGGAATAATAAGTTACAAGAAGCAAGGGCTTTTAAAAGGGTAGCCCCTTGCATGATACTTCAACCATTGCAGCGTCTGAGGGTTAGCAGTACAGAGCCTTCCCCAATTTGTGGAGAGGCTAGTTCTGCATTTCCTATTAAAGTTGCATTTAGGTTGGTTGTGGTCAACCACTTGCATTAACATAATTGTATAGTATATGCAATCGTGAACTGCTTATTGGAGCTTGCAAAGGATGTTAAATAATCAAAGGAAACCGAAAGCTCATACTCAAGATACTAGAAGTAACAATGAAACTAAGAACTCAATCAGATGACAAAGATAAAAATTCCGTAATCAATCAAACCAACCAGCTGTGACAGACTCAAAATTGTACAAGAATCACGGGAACTGAGACACGGTAAGATAACCATAAGAAGGTAGGATATCAGCACACACCTGAAAGGCAGTTACTATGTCCAACGTATTGCCTTGAAAATGACCAGGCTGCACAGAAGAAAAGAAAATAACAAACATCGGTAATACCGTAATAGCACCTGATGCAATAAGTGTGCAGAAGAGAAAAATTGAACGATTTATTAAATGTCACAGCATCTGCCACAAAAAGCTTATACCGTTTAAACATGTAACGTAACAAAAGTTACAACCCACACTGCAATTAGATAATACTTCACAAAAGAGCAATTGGCCAATTGAAGACAGAACAATACTAACGCTTGTATTGAAAGCTTATGTTTCAATGTATATACGTTTTAATGAGAGCATTGCATAGAGTCAGATAATTCCTATAGAGATAGTGGACAGCTTAATAAATTTGGGAATAATGATTGGAGAGGACGAATATAGAGGAAATGAAACTTCATAGCAATCAATTTAATCACCAATGCGAAGACTCTGCCATAATAACTAAAAGAAAATCATTTTTCCTCATCCTTGTACTTATCTACTGGTTATTTAGTAGCATGAATTTTGAAAGGAAAATGTGCACCATGTAAAATAGCTCATTCAGTATAAGCTACTCGTGCTAACCTTGATAGTTCCACCATAAACCATAATACTTGGCCGGTTCAGCCGTCCCATTGCCATAATAGTACCTGGCATCTGAAGGAAAAATAGATTAAAAATTAAACCCCAAAAGGAAGTTGTCTAATTATGTTCATGATTAGTAAACCTTGTAAATTAGTAGATGGACGATGAGCACGTCCATGCACAAGTCTGCACGTGCAAGTCAAACACAGATGCGCTCGTGCACGCCCAAACCCACACACATGCATACACACTCGCACACACACGTACAGGGAGGGAGGAGGGAGGAGGGGGAGAGAGAGAGAGACAGTGAGCACATCCATGCGCAAGTCTGCTTATGCAAATCAAACACAAACGCGCTCGTGCATGCCCAAACCCACACACATGCATACCACGCTCGCACACACACGTACAGAGAGGGAGGCAGGGAGGGAAGGAAGGAGGGAGGGAGGGAGGGAGGGGGGGGAGCGAGAGCGACGGTGAGCATGTCCATGCACAAGTTTGCGCGTGCAAATCAAACACAAACGCGCTCGTGCACACCCAAACCCACACACATGCATACACTTGCCCGCACACACATGTACAGAGAGGGAGGGAGAGAGGGAGAGGGAGAGGGAGAGGGAGAGGGAGAGAGGGAGAGGGAGGGGAAGGGAGAGAGAGAGAGAGAGAGAGAGAGAGAGAGAGAGAGAGAGAGAGAGAGAGAGAGAATATGGTACTTGCTGAGATAAATAAGCTTAGAAGAAACAGTGCTCACCAAGATAACTTACAAGTTATAAATTCAAGGCCAGACGAACACTGAAGACAGCTTTTTTTTTTTTTTTTTTGTGACAAACATTCCTTGGTTTATGTGAACCCCGGCGGTGGACTGTATTATGTTGCCTGATGCCGTAACAACAAATGTGGAACTTCACAAGGCAGGCCCTTTTTTACTGACACGAAGCAGCGTACACATTGTTTTACACATAAAAGACAGGTCAAAAACCCTTACAATAAACCCGTTACTCTGTGGTGTCCAGAGAATTCCAAAATATTATGTGGTTCTAAGGGAGAAGCTACATAACTATGCAGGGTAATAGACTCCACAAGCCACCCATCGCTGCGGAAAACTAATGAGCAGGTCAGACCATGAACTCTCTTCTTCCCACGACTACCCCCTGCAAGACATGCCATGTCATCAATGTTTGTCCCAAAAATATTGCTCATCTTCCCTATTTAGGATGTCCCGAAATTATTGCTCACTTTCTATTTTTGGATACAAACCACCTTACACATGATTCCCTATATACCACTGAAAGTTTTCGTGCATATTTTGTTTTTCATTTCTACTTCTTTGGTTAAAGTCCCAGAACCTTCTCTCTCTCTTCTCCCCTTCTTTCTTTCTTTCTCCCCCCCCCCCCCACCCCCCTGCGCCCGGCGGGGTTCAGCACCAACGCCTCTCAACCATCACCGCCCCCTCCAATAGAAGCTGAGCGCCCTTTCCTTAACCACCCATCGCTGCTACACCATCATCGGAGACCTCACCACGAAACCGTCTTCTATCAACTCTCACCGCCTTTTGCTAGGAATCGCCGCCGCTTCTCGACCACCATTGCCACTTGAAGACGACAATATTTCTGACTCAAGGTTATTATTCAAATTTCTATTATACAGATCACAAAAAGTTGATTATATATTCAGATTTGAATCCTACGATTGAGGGTGATGATGGTGATGACTATGGTGGTTTTAAGTGGTTAAGTTGACTAGGCAACAATAGGCTCGATGTCTACTAGGTGTGAGTCCGGTTTCAGACTAGGCATTGAATATCAACTAGGTATAGTCAAGCATTCTACTAGGCATCCAGGTGTTACAGAGGTAGCTAGGCGTGAGGGGTGAAACGTTCAAAGGGCGAGCATATGGCATCGTACAATGCAGCGACTAGGCCTTTAGCTGTCCTTCTCATGAGCTTTTCTCTTCTTTTTTAATTGGAGCAGATTATTAATTGTTGCTTCTTTGTTCTCTAGATCTTAGGTTGCACAAACTAAATTCACTTCACACAGATTAAGAGAGTAAATATAAGGAATCCGCTGATTTGAGATGATATTGGTATGAACCAAATCTAAAATGAAAAAGGAAGGAGGATAACGGTGATAAAATTGAGGTACATTGTCTACATCTATTGTTAACGGTGAAATGGGGTCAAGACTCAAAGCCCCAAGCCCCCAACCATATTAGCATGAGTATACATATAGGTTACACAAACACAAACGCACAAACACACAACTGCAAGCAGCTAAAAGCAAAATGAAACACAAACAGAGCTTACAAAAATCTCACTCGCCGTAATAATATTCAAGCACAAAAGTGAACAACAAACACGAGAAGAGGCCTTACATTTTTGTCACAGCCAGGAATGGAGATGTTCCCGTCATACCACTGAGCAGACATGACGGTCTCGATGCTATCGGCGATCAAATCACGCGACTGCAGGCTGTAACACATCCCTCTAGTCCCCATCGAGATAGCGTCACTCACCCCCACCGTATTAAACCTGAAACCCACCATTCCGGCCTCCTTAACACCCTGTTTGACCACCTCAGCCAAGTCCAACAAGTGCATATTACAAGTGTTGCCCTCGTACCAAACAGAGGATATCCCTATCTGGGGCTTCTTCATGTCGTCGTCAGAGAGGCCCACGCCGTAGAGGATGGCCTGCGACCCACCTTGGGATTTGGGTTCGGTGATGCGGGAGCTGTACTTGTTGAGCTTTTTCTGAGGTGGGTCTTTTGCGGTGGTGGTCTGCGGCGGTGGTGGGGCGGTTTGGGTGGAGGCACGGAGGGTGAAGGTGGCGGTGGTGGTGGTGAGTTTCGAGTGGGACCCATGTGGGGAGATTAGGGTTCTGAGGGTGGCAGTGGGGCGTGGTGGCGGGGGGGAGATAAGTGAAGCTTGCATGGTGGCGGCGGCGGAAAGGGTGGGGGGAGAGATTTTAGGAGTTGGCGAGGGTTTTAGGCCTGTGCAATTTGTGCACGTGAGTGGGTTTTCGTTTTCTGGGGGAAGGTGGTACTGGTAGTGGACAAATTGGAGATGGCTGTGTGTGGTGGTGGGGATATGGCCTTCATTGGTAGTCTCATGGTTTTCAAATTTCTTAATCCAGCTTACTGTTGGGATAATGACAAATTGAAGATCGGCATGTTGATGTTCGTGATCATGACCAGTTTCGTCTTTTTTGGAGTGCAAAGTTACCTTTTTTTTTTTAAATGCCTAATTTAGATTTAAGTTGTGTTTAATAACGCAATTAAACACTTAAAATTTAAAATTTTTAATATTTTTTAATTAAGTGCGTTTGATAACGCTAAACCTTTTATCACTTAAACAAAATTAATTCCTACAAAAATTAGAGTGAATTTACTTAGCTGTTTGATAAAACTGAAATTTAAGTGCTGAAAAAGTTAAGCGCTGAATTCGTAAAACTGAAAACTTTAAGCGACTAAATTTTTACTGAAAAATAAGTTAACCTGTTTGGTAAACCAAAAGCAGATGTCTGAAAATTGTTTATTTACAAATTTATCCATTTTACCAAAATTATACATTTGTTTATGTGTTTTATAATTTTTTTTGGGGGGTTAAAATTGTGTTGGTGATGGTGGTGGCAGTGACGTGGAGTAATAGTGGTGGTGGCGGTGGTGGTGGCGGCGGTAGCGAAAAGGTGTCAATGGTGGCTGTAATGGTGCGTGAAGATGTGGTGTTGGTAATTGTGATGGGCGGCGACATGACGATCAGTGTGGTGGATCTTTATATAATTTTGGCGAAAATAGACATGGTAACAACAACGACGGTATGATAGAGGTGGTAGTGTCCTTGTGGTGGTGTTGGTGGTGATAGTGGTTAGGTCGTGGTAATTGTGGCGGTGTAGTGGTTGTATTGTGGTGGAGGCGGTGTTGTCAGCAAATTAATTGAGTCGGCATGGTGGTGGTAATTACTTTTTTACGTAAAAATATGTAAATAACTTTTAATTATCTTATTTAGAATTAAGTGATCAGCATTAAGTAAGTCCACCATGACTTATAATTTTAGAGTGTGTTTGATAACACAATTAAGCACTTAAAACTTAAAGTTTTCAACGATTTTCAATAAAGCGTTTGATAACGCTAAACCTTGTATCACTTAAAAAATTAATTCTTACCAAAAATAGACTAAAATTTTAAGTCAGGATGGACTTACTTAATGCTGATCACTTAATTCTAAGTGAGATGGTTAAAAGTTATTTAACATATTTTAAAATAAAAAAATAATTACTACCACGATGTCGCCTCAATTAATTTGTTGGGAACACCGCCTCCCCAACAATATAACCACCACCACAACCATTATTCCTTTTGCTACTATCACCACAATTATCACGACCTAGCCACTATTACCACCGCCACCGACACCACCACAAGGACACTGCCACCTCCACCATACCGTTATTGTTGTCACCACGTCCATTTTCACCAAAGTCATCTAAAGATCCACTACACTACAATCACTGACATGACCGCCATGTCGCCGCCTATCGCTATCATCACAATTACCAACATCGTACCATATGTTCATGCACCATTACCATCACGATTGACACCTTTTTACCGCCACCGCCGCTATTGCTGTCGCCACCACCACTACTACTCCTCCATCGTCACTGCCGCCGCCACCACCACCACGATTTTAGCCTCCCAAAAAAAGTTATAAGTACATAACCAAATGTATAATTTTTGTAAAACGAATAAATTTGACAATTTTCAGAAATCTAATTTTGGTTTACGAAACACGTTAACTTATTTTTTTGTAAAAATTCAGTTACTTAAAGTTTTCAGTTTACAAATTCAGTGCTTAACTTTTTCAGCACTTAAATTTCAGTTTTATCAAATAGCCCAAGTCTATTTTTGGTAGGAATTAATTTTTTAAGTGATACAAGGTTTAACGTTATTAAACGCACTTGATTGAAAATCATTGAAAACTTTAAGTTTTAAGTGCTTAATTGCGTTATCAACTAATTTGCTGATCACTTAATTCTAAGTCAGAGGGTTAAAAGTTATTTAACATATTTTTACATAAAAAAAATAATTACCACCACGATGCTGCCTCAATTAATTTGTTGGCAACACTGCCTCCACCATGATACAACCATCACTACAACCATTATTTCCTTTTACTACTACTACCATAATTACCACGACCCATCCACTATCACCAACACCATCACAAGGACACCGCCACTTCCACCATACTGTCGTTATTGACACCACGTCCATTTTCGCCAGAATCATCTAAAGATCCACCATACTACAGCCACTGTCATGACCACCATGTCGCCGCATACAAATGCATAATTTTGGTAAAATGAATAAATTTATAAATAAACAATTTTTCAGGCATCTTCTTTTGGTTTACCTAATAGGTTAACTTATTTTTCAGTAAAAATTTAGTCGCTTAAAATTTCCAGTTTTACAGATTCAGTGCTTAACTTTTTCAACACTTAAATTTCAGTTTTACCAAACAGCCTCTTAGATTTAGATTCGACTGATAGGCCTTAGCCCAACAATCAAACACCCGATCCATCTTTTCTTAAATAATTTGAGTTATCTTTATGTCAACCTAATTATGTGTCAAAGAGTTTATTAGCTAGAAGAACAACTTTAATACATTAAGCATGATGTCTTCAGTCACAATCTGCGCGCCATCTTATGAATTATCCACGACTAAACTGTAGGGATGGCAATGAGGCGGGATCAGATGCGGCTTTTTGAGATCCTTACTTGTTCTGGTAGTCCAAATTTGCGACTCAAACTCTGTCCCGGCGCGATCGTGCTCGATATGTATCAAGAAATAAACTACTATTAATTGTACAAAATTGTTTTACCTTTTTTAAGTGAAGAAAGAAACAAGACCATAAATTAAAATTTTCCAAACACCAAAAGAGCATATTTTCCAAAAGAGAAACATTAATAGATTACTCCATTAAAGTCAGGGTTGATTTTGCGGCTGATTTCAAAACTTTCAAATTAGGTTTCAAAACCCTAATTTGGATTTTGAAATCAGCCGCAATTAAACAAATAAAACCCTTTTGGAAAATTTGAACTATACCCTAATTGGAAAGTGTAACAATCTGCATGTGTATGAACTCTGCGTATCTTTTATCTCAATTGGGAGAAGGATCGATGTGAAGTTGGAAGAGATGGTGAATTAGGCTTTCAAACCCTAATTTGAACAAAAATTGGGTCTAAAATTGTATATAACGTATATTCCAAATAAGGGTAGTATTAGTATTTAAAAAATATGTACCGCTGACATCAGCGAAAATGAATGATTTTTAATAGATTAACGACGGAAGGACATGGCTGATACGTTTTGAAACATAGTGTCCTTGACTGTAATTACACCCTAACCTCAGGGACATATGTGTAATTAACCCAAGAAAGAATTAGCATAACGGCCCCAAAATTCAAGTTTCCATATATGAATTTAGGACACAAACTCAACCCATTAGATTGGAGAATCTCCCGTGATTAAGACCCCGTATGACGCAATTTATTTTTCCAATTTTGTAAACTGAAAAAATAAACGCGTTTGGCGCACAGTTTTTTTTTTTTTTTTTTTCCCTTCAGTTTAAAAAATCAATTTTAAACCATGGCTGTTTTTAAAAACTCAAAAAATGAGTTTCAGTTTTCAGTTTTGAGACCACCACCACCCGCCCACCGCCGGCAGCCACTGTCCACCGCCGGCAGCCTGCAGCCACCGCCTGCAGTTAGTAGCTACCGCCGTCGGCCGGCAGTCACCAGCCACTGCCGGCATCCACCGACTGCCACCGCCGGCTGCTGGCCACCACCACCGTCGGCCACCGCCACCGCAAAGCCATGGCCGGCAGCCACCAGCCACAGCTGGCATCCACCGTAGGCGGCGAACCACCAACACTGTCGGCCACCGCCATGCCCAACCACCGTCACTGCAAACCACCACCACAGATAAAGCTCAAAATAAAAACTAGGTAATCAAACGCCCAAAAGAAAAAACTCAAAATAAAAACTGGATAATCAAACACCCACTTGTTTTTGTAAAAAAAAAATTTAACTGGTTTTGGTTTGTTTGGAAATAAAAAACCAAAACTGAAAGTGTTGTCAAACAGAGCCTAACTTATGAGCCTAATTTATGATTTCATTACTTGTGCCCTGCCAAAGCCTCTTAGAAGATGCAGTCTTTTAAGGTTACCTATGACAACTAGTCGATAAACCCGTGCCTAGTATGGGGACGATTTTATTAATTGTCATTTACTTTAAAAACTTTGAACAACATAATAAAACCTATTACGCAACCTAAATTTTTATGGTTATTATTTCATCAAAGATAGTCACATTTAGTTTTAAATGGGAGAACATTCTTTTAACATGGCTAAACTAACACTCATGATAAAATATTAATAACCAATGTCCTTGTGCTATAATATACTTAATTCTGATTTTGATAACCATATAGCTGAACAAAAAATATTAGTTTAATTCAGTACACAAAAAGGAAAAAGCAGACTCCACTGATAAAAATATGCGGAGAATATGTTAAGATCGATTTGTTATTGGATGAGACATTTTTATTGTGCTTGTGTAAGTATCTTCTAGAAATTATTTGTGCATTTCAATTGCATACCCATAACGTTAACTAGATGTTAGGTTAATTTGACAGTAAAAACTTTAGTCTACATATAGCTAACCAACATGATTAATTAAATGATGAGGAGGTGGCGGTTTTAGAAACATACGTAATCCACCAATAAAAGCATACAAAAGTAGTAAGATCAATGCGTTATTGCATGAGACAATTGTACAAGATTTGTTATCTTAAATTAGCGGACGACCGAAAATTATGAAAAAAATTTAGATTTAACCTGTCCATTCTCCAGCTCATGTATGTATGTACACAGGGAGTTGAGAGCTGATCTATATGTAACATTATAAGTCTCAAACTCCCAGACTAACCGCTAGTAAGAGTAACGATTAGTACTTGCCCCCCGCCCGTTGCCCTTGAACCCCTTCAGTTCTTAAGATCCCTTCAGTTCGTGGGCCCCTAACCGTTATTAAGAGTATCAGTTAGACGGGAAAATTTTTAAAAAAGTAATCTGGCCAGCTGACGGTTGGAGAAAAACTATTTCTCCACCGATGTCGTAGGATCGGTCTTTCCCCCCTCCCCCAACACACACACACATATATATTTATATGTATATACATGGAGCTAATAAATGGATAGTGTTGGTAACTTAACTTAAGTTAACAACGTGATCTGGCCATCTATCCATTACGGATGGACGGGCTAGATCTTTTTTTTAACTAGCTGCTACATAATGTAGCAAATTGTGAAGTTTACCACACTGCCCACCCTATTTGCCTATGCTCCCATCTGATTCATTAAATCCCTCTGGCATTTTGGTCAAAATTCCCGTCCAAATTACATAACGGGCAATGAGGAAACGTAGATGGAACTCCGATTTAACCCGTCCATCTGCAATGGATGGACGGCCAGATCGCGCTGACAATATATCTTAAGTTGACAGCAATAGCGAGGGATGAGATCCCATATATGTGTATATACATATAGATATACATATTTGTATGTATGTACACATTTATGTATATATCTACACACACACACAAACACATCAATAGGTATGGCGTGATTCAAGAGGGAGTTGCAAGAAATTTAAAGAGCGTGTCGTGGCGTGATTTGTGAAGACAAAAACATGTAGAGGTTTCCTTTGTGGCTCTTGTTTTTTCCTTTCCTCTTTTTTATATGTGTTTGATGTAAGGGCTTCCCTTATGTTGCTCTATGTGATTTACGACTGTGGTCCTTTTCCCTGTCGCTAAGTGTTTCAATCCGATCTCAGTTATGGATTTCATTTTAAGGGACCATTCATTATGACGGGATCTCTTTCTCATTTGATGTTTTTCTTGTAGGGTTTTTCTTTATGGTACCCTCTTATGAGAGTTTTGATATGATCTCTTTTGTATGCTATCATGCATGTGGTCTACGTGCATTTTTGTCTAGGGGCTTCCTTTGTGATTCATATTCCATTATACTTTTCTTAGGATCAACCCTATTTGCATTTCTGTCTAGGGGCTCCACATGATTTCTCTCTCACGATAGACCTGATAGTGTTTATCTTTATCTAGTCCATGTTTATGATCAATATCGTCTACATGCATTTTGTTTTATCTAAGGGTCCTTATGGTTTCCTTCTTCTGTGGTGTTTGTTTTTATCCAGTCCATTGCATTTTTTGTACTTACATGCATTTTTTTAATCTTGGGGCTCCTTGTGATTCCCTTTTCATGACAGTCATGATAGTGTCTATCTTTATCCAGTTCATTTTCATAGTCAGTATCATCTACATGCATTTTTGTCTAGGGCTCTCTCTGTCTTTGTTCATCCAGTCTATAATATTGAGTCTATTGAATTGTCAGCATTGTTGTCTTGGGGCTCCTTGTGATTCATCTCTCACTCATTGAGTCTATTGCATTGTCAGTATTATCTGCATGCATTTTTGTTTAGGCACTTCTTTTGATTCTCCTCTTATGACCGTTAGGATAGTGTCTATCTTTGTTCATCCAGTCTATTGCATTGCAAGCATCTTCTTCTAGGGCTCTTTGTGATTCCCCTCTGTAGTGAACCGCCTCGAAAAAAATCCCCAGAATGAAGGTTTTAGGGAGTTGCCATCTTATTTAATTAAAACAAAGGGACACCTTAGAAATGAATCTAAGGTGTCCAAAAGACAACTAATCCATCGAAAATTGGGAAGGGGACTAAGTTATACGCGAGAAAGTGTTACGCACCTGTCGTACCCTTTAGGTCTCCACTTCATTTATTTAGATTTTTGGCCTTTAAAACACAACATGTAATCATGCAATAAAACTAACCTAAGTTTATTTTTGGATTATTGGCATGAACTCGACATCAGGGTCGAATGGCCTAGGTATCCATCGGACAAACCGGAATCAAAATCATCATAGTTTGACCTGGACCCTATGGGAAACGACCTAAATCTCGGTCTTTGACTCTTATGATGACTCGACTTTGTCTAGTTGAATGGACTTAGAACTCTAAATTGACTACTCTTCTAGTGGTCTTGAATTCTAAACAAACTGAAAGACTTTGAATGCAATTTTTATATTTTAACCGAGATCCGGTTGCGGAGAGGGAAAAACAATCTAAACTCCTCTAATTAGAAATTAAAATATTAAAAACAAGGATAGGGACTCATACCTTGGTCCAAATTGTCCAATTGTTTGATTCGGGAATCGATTTGACATCGAAAGCCAAGAACAACAATCTGCTCGATTAGAAAATTTCTATTTCAGACATGAATACGATCTCAAACGGATTTAACTCCTTCTACAAAGTTGTAGCTTTCAAAAAGATACGCAATTTAGGCTTTTGAATCACCTAAATCGGATATCGAATGAGCAAGTTAGGACTAGTCAAAAACCTAGAAAGACAATCTATCATATTTTAAAGAAACGTTATTTTGGATCTGAAGATGACCTTAAATGGATTTGACTTCTTTTACAAAATTGTATCTCTGAAAAAGATACACGATTTAGACTTTTGAATCACCTAAATCAGGCATCATATGAGCATATTAGACTTAGACAAATGAAAATCCTAGAAAGAGAATCTGCTGACTAAGAATACCAATTTTGAGAATGAAGACGATCTCCAATGAATTTGAATTCTTCTGTAAAGTTGTAGATCTTGGAAAAATACACGATTTAAAGCCAAACAAATGAAAACCCTAGAAAGGGAATCTGCCGACTAGAAAAATCCAATTTTGAGCTTGAAGACGATCCCTAATGGATTTGAGTTATTCTGTAAAGTTGTAGCTATTAAAAAAAATACATGATTTAGGCTTTTAGTTGTCTAAATCGGGTATCGAATGAACATATTGTGGATTGTCAAAGTTTGGGTGTATGCTTAGTACGAGAAATTCGGGATTTTTGACATAGCCACCTTTTGTCCTAGGGTTTCCTGCCTTTTCTAATCAGCCAAATGACCCTAACCTAGGCAAAACGTAACAAAGTGGACTGTTACATGGACTTGACTTAAACTGGACTGGACCAGACCACTTATTGGACTTAATTAAATAGATTAGGCTCATTATATTATTAGGCCTAAGCCTATAATAATAATAATAATAAATTAAACTAACAATAAAGTCATGATAGTGTCTGTCTGTGTTCTTCCGGCCCAAATTGTCAGTATTTACTATATGTTTGTATCTAGGGGCTCCTTGTGATTTCTCTCTCAGAACAATCATGATATTGCTTATGACCGTTTTACCAGTTGTCATCTAAGTTATGCATTGTCGATATCCTCTACATGTATTATGTTAATGGGCCTTGTGATTCCTCTCATGACAATCGTGTTGTGTCCGTCTTTGTTTATCCAGCATATTGCATTGTTAGATCCTCTACATGTATTTTTTTGTCTAGGGATCCTGGTGATTGCCCTCTCATTATAGTCATGATGGTGACTATATCGTTTTATCATGCAACCTATTGCATCATGTTTAGGATTTTCTTTATGAGTCACCTCTCTTAGTGAATGGTGCTAGGTTCTCCGTTATTAGGTCATGCATGTGGTCTAGAGAACCTTTGTTTTGACTTCTATGATATCCATTCTCTGTCTTTAGGTTTTATCTTATGATGAGATATATACTTTTGGTTGTCTTGTGGCTACCTTTAGGTCTGTCACCCATCCTTTTTTAGATCCAATTGAACTATATTTAGCTTGATTCCTCTCGAATAAGGGTATGAAGGCAACCTTCATCCGGTGCAGCTATTTTCTTCTCTGGATCTATATCCGAGGATATTTAGGTTAGTACGCAAATATCACATACAATCTAGTCCCAGTTCTAGTCACAGTTCTAGTACCAGTCTCAGTCCAGTTAGCACAGCCATAGGAACTTATGTTCATACTCTTCAGCAACAACTGGAAATTACATTGCCTTAATTGTCACTTAAAACGTGTGATTGTATGACGAAATCCAACCAGTGCTTTGATAATTTATGAGTGCTTTGTCTACTTGTGTGTCTTGCATGTTTGCGTAATCTCTGTTTTTGAGAGTTTTGCATGTCTTGCTTGCTTAATTTGCAGTGGAAGTTGCAATTTGTTCTACCATTAATACAGTTTCAGGAGGAGTTGCACTTCTCCCTTGCATACTAGAGTGCGGGTTTTGCATGCTTACTCGTTGAATAGCTTTGTGGCATATTTGGCTATGTGCTTTATGAGATTTATATGCTTGCATGCTTCGATTTTGCGTGCTCATGTATTTTTATTTTCTCGTGCCTTGTGTGCTTTGATGATTTTACACGTGTGTTTACGCATGCTATATTTGGGGGTTTGCCTAAAACTTCTCATAATTTGTAAGCTTGCGTGCTTTCATTTTGCGCTCTCGTGTGCTTTCATTTCGCGTGCCCTGTGTAAATTTAATGTTTGACGTGTGTGTTCACACATGCTATCTTTGAGGATTTGCCTATGAGCTTCTCAGATTTTGTTGAGTGCATGCTTCAACTTTGCGTGCTCATGTACTTTGATGATTTAATTTTTTCATAGACATTTTAGAGCTTTTTTTAACGGCACTTTGGTGGTTGTCAGATTTTCTTATCTATGCCAGTATCCATCTTTCTTGATAATTAGCATTATCAAGTATGTTGCTTTCTTCTTGTGTGAACATCGTCTCGTCGATGTCACCTCCAATTGATTTCTATACATGCAAATATGTTACTCAGCTTATAAATGTGTATGGTGAAGGCCAATACCGCATTCAATACTTTATTGCCAAAGGCAACAATATTTCCTTATAAGCCTTGGTCTAAAGTTGATTTCATCTGTATTTTATGACTTTGCAGTCATTTTTTTCTTTCTTTATTGACTCTAGAAGAGAGTCAACCTGTCATGTTCTCGTCGTTTAACGACCAACTGTTGTTCAACACTGTTGGCTCTGGCTTTGAGTGGCTCATTTTGTGACTCTTTAGTCACATTTTATCCCTTTCAACTACTGAAGAGAGTTGAGTTGTCCTATTCTGGTTGCTCAACAACCAACTAGCGTTTGGCATCATTGGCTCTAGCTTTGAGTGACTCATTGTTGCTATTCCCGATGTGTCTAGACGAGCAACCGCTGCCGTTTGGTATTGTTGGCTCCGCCATCTAGTTATGTTTCTTTCCTTGTGACTAAGTTACTAATCGCTTTCACATGTTGTTGGCTTTGGCTCTTAGGTTTGCTATTTTTGGTGTGTCTAGATGACCAACCGCTATTGTTGACTCCGACATCTAGATATGCTTCTTTTCCTTATATCTAAGCGGCTAGTTGCTTTTATGGGTTGTTGGCTCTAGCTTCTAGTGATTCATCATTTTTCTGGTGACCAGCCACCTTCACGCGTCATTGCTCTGGTCCGAGAGGAAAGTTATTTCCAATTTGTACTCTCTAGACGACCAACTGCTTTAATGTGTTGTTGTCTTCCGGTTCTAGAGAATGGGCCCTTTATCTAATGACTAACCACTTCTACGCATCGTGAGATCCTATTTTAGATAAAGTAACCCCATGTTCATTTAGTCTTTCGATGATCAACCACTTCCATCCATAGTTAGCTCCGGCTTTGTGTGATGTCTGGTAGTAGTAGAGTACTTATTATCCCGTTATTTCTAGTTCCAGTTTCTGATGTTCAAGTGTCTGAACTACGTTAGTCTGATTCATTTCCCAAGAATACCTAAGAAGCCTTACAAAGGTCCAACTTCTCTTTTATGAGTCCTCACATCAATCATTTGTGCTATTATCTTTTCTAGGTTTTTTTTTTTAAAAAAATGAGTTATTTTAGGTGATGTTCACTCGTTGGTGAGCTTCCTCACAAAGGGGCTTTATAGACACCCAGTTTTTGTAGGCTTTAATTAAAATATTTCAGCATTTTAGGCTTTGTTTAATTTTTTTAGTCCAGTCTAGTTGAGACGGTCCAGTTGGTCCAGTCCTGTTAGTTAGTCTGGCCAGTTTGAACGTAACCCATGTCAGAGTCTGAATAGGTTGAAGAGTCTAGTAGTTGAATTTGCTTTAATTTGTGTTTTTGCCCCGATATTATCTTAATTTGGCTTAATAATAAATTAAGAAAAATAAGTGTACCGACTGGTTCTTTTTAATAGCTTAATGCACCTACTGGTAGGGGTATTTTGGTATTTTTGATTTCCTTTGTCTTATCTCTTTGTGGCAGTTAGGGTTGCTAGTTAGTCTCTTTATACGACTATTATGCTCCCCTTACCTCTATATAAACAGACCAGGCAAGCCCATAAGGGACAGACATTTAGAGAGAAAATTCCCAGAGGCCGGTTGAGTGATTTGATTTGAACTTCGAACAACTCTAACATGCTCATACGATGTTCCATTTAGGAAAATCGAAAGCCTAAATGGTGTATTCTTGTAAGAGGTACAACTTCATAAAAGAAGCCAAGTCCATCAGAGATCATATTTAGGGCAACGACGATTTTGCAATCGGCCAAGACCCCTTTTATGGTTTTCACCACTAGATCGACCTTTACATCATGTAACTAGGCAATCCAGATTAGAGGTATAAGTTTCTACCTTCGCCCTTTGTGTTTTATAGAAAAATGAGAATGGAACACCCTCCACGCGATAAAAATCTGGTATGTAATAGTATAAAAAATAGTTTTTCAACATTCAACTAGAAACCTTGACTAGAATCATAATTTTAGAACTACAGACCAAGATTTAGGTCAGCCTCCCCTAGGGTCGGAACTACGAGACTTTGATATCAATTTGTATGAACGGCTACATAGGTCACACGACCCCCGTTGTTGAGTTCACAAAATAAAAAATAAAAAATAAAAAAATTAGATAATTATTCCGCGTATCTGAATCTCAGGTTTCATAGATTGGACGACTTTATTAGATACTTATAGTCAATCTACGATTTTCTTCTTGTCCCAATAATTATGTTTAATTAATCTTAAAAGTAAGATAGCGACTCAGAATATTAGTCCTTTTGGGTTACGGGTCGTCACAAATAGCATGTTTGGAAGCCTCCCCTAGGGCTTGTTAGAAGGAGCTTAAAGAGAACATATAAAGCCTCATGGATGGCTTGTAAGAAGGGGCTCACAAAGAGCATGTACCGAACCCCACCAGAGGGCTTGTAAGAAGGAGGTCATGGAGAGCATGTAGTGTATTGAAGCCTTTTTTGCGGGCTTCTAAGCAAGCGCTTATGAAGAGCATGAACTGAAGTCTTGCGAAGGTAATGTAGGAAATAGTTTACTTATTTGGTACTTAGTCGTTTTGCATTAGTTTTTTTATTCATGACTTAACACATGATAAGCACGATAGGCAAGTATACCCTATATGTTATATATCAATTTTGAAGACATAAAAATCACAAGATTTAATTGTATATTGAAACCAATAAAACAATCCTGGTTGGGGGGGGGGGGGGGGGTTGAATAAGATTTTTGAAAATTAATAGGGAATTTAAACACAATCACAAATTTCAATCAAACCAAGTAATACTTCAATGAAGATACTAACTACACAATCTCAAGCAATTATAGAGTAATAATGAGTTAGAGATACTTGACAATGACATTTAAATGGTTCGGCTTGAACTACCCTAAAGCCTACATCCACCTCTTCAAGAAAGTCCCTTGCAAGAGTACTGGAATCCAGTAGCAACAATCTTTTTCCGGTTCAAGATCAAAACCCTTTAAACACTTAGTGATATCCCCACACAAAGCACAAGCCTTGAATCCACAATGCTCACCAAGCCTTGATCATAATGCTTTTACAAAGATCAATTGTGTACAAAGAAACCCACTTGAAAGAAAATGAGTAAAACTGAAGCTCTAATACAATAGAAATGTGACATAATTGATAACTTGAAGAATGTTTACTCTCAATAAAAGAATTGCTCATAAATATGTTATCTTTAATGATGTCAAATCATGAAGATGAAGAGAGAAAAATTTAATTTATGAGTCTTGATGTTTCTCTAATGAATGGAGGCTGAGAACGTGGTTTTTATGGTGTATAGTGAAGCCTTAAATTATTTTTATCGGGTGGATATCAAATATAGCCATTATGGAAAGATTTAACATGATTTGGGAAAAACTAGCCGTTATTTCTCACCCAACGTTTAATAAAGTCGACTGCATTCCTTACTGCCCATTTCTCAATTGTCTTACGAAACCCCCTTTCTTATTTTGAGCATATTTTGCTCTAGAAAATTCGGATTAAAGTGCTGTTTTTTGCATTGGAAATATAATAAAAAGTTTTATCAAGATATGAAAATACTAACTCCAAAATAATTCTCGAGAAAATATGAGAAAGCTTCAAAGTTTGCTCATTTTTAAAAACCACACTTGTGTGAATGGTTATGAACTCACATGCAATGCGAGGTGTCCTAAGGTCTTTTTAGGTCATAGTAATTAATCCAAGAATCAAACCAAGACTAGCTACATAATATTAAAGTTCAATCATAATCAAAAGTAACTTAGCCTATGCATTATTTGTTTCTCTTTGACATTGGACTCGATGAAGCTTCCATAACATGTCCACTATAGCTTTAAGCTTCTTTGACTTTAATCCATGTATTCAACTTCTCAAATGTGTCTTCATGAGTGTGTTTGTATATACCTACTAAGAATCCACTCAAAACACACATTAGAACATAATCAATGAATAGTGATCATCAAAACAAGATGTAAGCCTAGGTTATCCAACCATATAGCTAACATATACCATAAGAAAAATAACACTCTTATGTTGTGAATATACCATTTTTAAGGAGGCATAAGATTTAGAGAATGCTTGTTAATGTATTTTTTATGAGAAGGGGTATAGTGTTTGAAAATTAAAATAAATTTAGTGTCCACAAAAATGCAATTAAAAAAGGTAATTAAAAAATTCTTCCAAAAATGAGATGCTACCCAAACATACCTTAGTCTATTAAAATACCGAGATATTTACAACTTCATAAACTAATTGTATTACCCATGAAACGAAAACCATGCGAAGCAATTTGGTTTTAGTCGGTGAGGCCAGTGGCGAACTTTCCGCATGACTGGGGGACGGGGTTGGGGGGCGGGCGCACGGCCACCCCCAAAGTTTGGGGTTTTTTATAGTTCATAAAATAATGAAAAATTATATCAAATATATTTATAAAAATGTCACTATTGGGGGTGGGGGGGGGGGGGGGGCACGACCACCCCCAAAGTTTGGGCTTTTTAATAGTTCATAAAATAATGAAAAATTATATCTAAGATATTTATAAAAATTTCGCTGTTGGGGGAGGGGGGGGGGGGGGGGGACGACTACCCCCAAAGTTTGGGTTTTTTTTAGATCATAAAATAATGAAAAATTATATCTAAGATATTTATAAAAAAATTCACTATATTTGTAACATATATGTATCAGTGTTTTTTTTTAATGTATTTTTAACTTTTTTGTTACCGGTGGTCAGAATTCGTTTTTTCAAACTCTAAATCTCCATATTACAAAGAAACATGAATACATAAAGTTTAGTTCTCTCTGTTTTTTTTTAGTTTTAATTCTTATACGTAATATGTTAACTTATACATGCGCAATTGTCCTCGCTTAATTAATAATCACATCAGTAATGCATATCTACATGCAAGAATGTATAAGCTTCTTTCATGCAAGATTAATAACTTGTTGTTGACTAACTTTACCAAATTAAATAAATCACTTTGAATAGTGAACTTATACCTTATGAATTTTTTTATGCAAGCCATCAATTTTTTTTTATTACTTTTGGTCCCCTGATCAGACTTTCTGGATCCGCCCCTGGGTGAGACCAATGTGACACCTAAGTAGCAAAGGCCTTTTCGTTTCTTGTGCAACATCATAAGTTTGTAAAGTATTTCTGTAGTGAAATAACTAGCTTTTAACATTTGTCATGTGAACGTCCTCTAAGTTTTCAGTTGTTGGTAAAAATTGTGGCCGGACTTAATGCCAAAGCTTCTATGACTTTTACAAAAGTAATATCAACTTGTGAACGGTTGTATAGTGTGCTTCAGTTGACAAAAGGCTTAGCCAAATATTTAACAGACAATAACTAACTCTATGATTTGACTTTAGTTTAATCTAAAATTTGCTTTCAGATCAAAATAAAACGTGCTCTTGTATACCCCTAAATGCGTTGTTGACATTTGGTCAATGATCAATGTTCAAGTGATTAGGGAAATGTAAGCTGTGTAATATTTCCTACTTAACCATCTTATTGACCTTCTAGGATCTATGCAGACTTAAGACTTGTTGCGCTTTTTGCGCTGCGTGCATATTGCCCAAGGGACTGAGCGCTTTCTTAGTCTAGTGCAAGCCTTGGGATCCTACACTTGTCGACCGGCGGGATAGTGCACCCGGAATGGTTTGACCCTATGCAGACTAGGGTGTCTATATGCCATCTTGAAGCTTGTCACTGATCTCTCTCCTTCGGGATTTTTAAGCCAGTAGCTGATTTTGGTCATGTGAGGCATATGGTATCCTGACGGCTGGGATGTCACCCGTTCTTTTAATTACTCTGAGTTAGGCTAAGCTTTGAGACCTTCTCAGCTTATTGGTTTTTTTAAGTTTACACGCTCCGTTACAATATGGTTCTAGATATATATTTCTATTGATATGAAAAAGAAAAAAACATGGCACCACTTAAAACATAGTTCATACTTTGACCCCACCTAGAGGGACCCCAAGGTTAGCTTGAAAAAAAAATTATAATGGTTTTTATAAGCTTTGAATTTTTATTTTCTTAGAAATATTAGTCCAACCGGCCGAACCTAGTTCTTTGGCTTTTAATTTGCACCGGTTCACCTAATACCTGGTTGGCTTAGGCAACAGAGGCTAGCCAACGCTGATACTAGCCCATCGCCCACTGCCAGTACACAGATACATGCCCAACACAAGGTAACACAAGGACACGTGCCCCCAGGCTACTACGTCACATGTACCACTGTGCGGAGCAGTACCACCAGCAGTAGATCTGCAAGCCCCTGTCTTCGCCGCCGCCGCCGCCACTGCCTGACCACCATCCACCATCTCCTAGCTATTGCTGAGTTCAAACTTCCCACTACTAGCCGTCCACCAACCGCTGCTGATCACCGTTGGACCTAATAGCCACCGGCAATACAACTAACAAACCAACATCACAGCTCCATTACGCCACCACCAGATCTGCTGACGCCTTACCACCGAGCAACCTGACCAACTGAAACCACACCACCACACAGTGGAGGAATCCGACGATGGTGGTGGAGATCGGAGGAGAAAGAGGGTTGTGTTTAGAGAGAGTGGCTCTGGGTTTTTAGAGAGAGAAGCTCCTGACACCCAATAGCGAGAATAGTTGTACTTTTGTTTCCGCTGGCACTTGAAGCCAGTGCTGTAAAGTATACGCGGGGATACTGGGAGCTAAAGCTATCTATGATAGGGATAAATATTGGGGCCAAATTGCATGAACAAGATACAATGTCGCGATTTTGTGCTTCTACCATCTTTCTCACTTGAAGTTGGTGAGAAAATCGGACTATAACATGAGAAGACAAACCCTCGATTGAATACTACCACCTAGGAATCTCCCATTTAGTGACAAATATTAGGCGTCTATATATCCACACTGACTTTTTCGGTAGCATATTTAACGAAAAATCTTGATGGAACTTCTTATAATGTCACTGACCACATTTTGCAACTTTTAATTGTTACGTAGCGAAAGGTTGCAGCGCATTACCGCAATCATAGTTTTGCACCCTCATTTCCATATTATCCCATAGCTGGGAGAAATAAGTCCTTTTATTTTGTTGTAGTAAATCCTAAAATTTCTATTTAAATGAATAAATGCTACAAAACAATGCCGTCTCTAATACTTTGATTTCTAAAAACCATCCTTAGAGAGGTTTTTTTTTTGGGTGGGTTTAGATAGTTACTATAACCATAAAATCACCTTTCAATATGGAATGGCGCCGTCGAAACGAGTAAATCTGGGAGACAAGTTGAGAAAGACTCTTTTAATAAGGAAAAGAAGACCAAAAAGAAAAAAAAGGTTTTTAATTTGTAATAAATACCAATAATTCTATCTAAAGGAAAAAATACAAAATAATGACATCTCTAATACTCTAAAGTTCTAAAAACTATCACTAGTGAATTAGTATAACCATTAAACCAAGTAAATTTGGAAGAGCCATTGACAAAGACTCTTTTATTATTGAAAAGAAGACCAAAAAAAAAAAAAAACAAGTCTTTGTACTAAATCCTAATATTTATGCGTGTTGACAAAATAATGACATCTCTTTTATTAATTATACGAACATCTTGACCTTGCAATTCGTGCGCGCAAAGCAGTGTCGTCTTCTCCGCGAATATCCTATTCCGTCATCACTATCATCATTACCGACGTGTGTCTCAGTTTGCAATGGGTGTCTGCTCCTATGACACTCGTATAAGCGAGATCATATTTTTTTTGTTATGTTGCTTGTTATAGTTGTCTTGATTCTAATGCCAAAATCAACCCTCAACGAATACGCTCGAAAACATTCTTCGATTTCCTCCAATGTTTGAAATGTTCGTCCTAGATACGGATCACTAGCATCTACTGGAGTGTTGGAGCTTGACACGAAATCAGACATTGTGAAACAAAACCTATGTAGAAATAGATTACGTTTAACTATCAAATGGCGTTTCTTGAACATAATATATCAAAATTACCTTGATGAATAGAACAATTTAGCATAACAAATATAACAAACATAATCTCAAAAGTATCTCTAATTTAGCAATTATTAATTTCTTGAACATAACAAATCAAAATTACCTTGATGAATAGACCAATTTAGTATGACAAATATAACAAACGAAATCTCAAAAGTATCTCCAATTTAATAATCATTAATTTCTTGAACATAACAAATTAAAATTACTCTGATGAATAGACAAATTTAGCATGCCAAAATACAACAAACATAATCTCCAAAAATTCGAATTTAACTATAATAATTTTTTTTGAAGTTAACAAATTAATTTCTTGAACAACATCACAAATTAAAATTACTTTGATGAATAGATTGATAAATACAACAAAGATAATCCCAAAAAAATATATATTCATAAAAAAAAAATCATCATTCAACCCATAAAGAAAACTTCACAATTCACAAACTTACATTGCTTGAGTGAAGCTTGAAGAAAGTGTTACTTGAAGCTTGGAACTTAAAAGGAAGCTGAAAATGGTGGCAAGTGGAGCTCAATGAGATGAAAATGGAAAAAAAGAGTTGAGAATAAGGACACTTTTAGGTATAGAACGACTTTTTGACTCACAATTGTCAGGGTAAAAAAGTAGTCTGCTATATAGTGTAGCGGACGAGAGGGAAGGGGTATTTTGATAAAAGAAACCGTCCGCTACACTATGTAGCGGACGATTTATTTATTTATTTTAAAAAAAGATCTGGGCCGCGCAGGCAACTTAGCCCTATTTGCCCGCGAGGTCAACAGATATATATATATATAACGCATACATGATTATAAGCACAATCACCACAACAAAATATGTATTTTGCGTCCGTCGCTAAAAAGGTCTTTAAGTGACGGAATATGCCGTCGTTAAAAGTCCGTCGTTTAATACTATTACCGACGGAAGCCACCGTCGGTAAAAGTATTTGCAGATGGACTTTTAACGGCGGACTTTTAGCAACGGAATTACCGTCGCTAAATATTTTTTAGAAATTAGTATTTTTTCAGTGTTTTTTTAAAATTATTTAAATGACGGAATAAAACCGTCGCTAAAAATTCCGTTGATAAAAGTCTTTATAATAAGACATTCACCGACGGATTTTTAGCGACGGTGTTATTCCGTCGCTAAAGATCCTCGATTTAAAACCACACCTGGTTTCTTTTTCTCTCCCCGTTTCTCTCTCTGAAATTCTTCTCTCACCCACCAACTGCCGTTCTCACCTCCGGCGACCCTTCTCTACGCCGACCCAGCTCCGGCGACACCCCCGTCCCCCACCCGACGCCGCGCCACCAAGCCTTGCACTGCCGTCGTGCCACAAAGCCCTCCACTGTCGCCGCGCCACGAAACCCACCACTGCCGCCGCACCACCAACGCCGCCGCCGTCGTACCCACCTCGAGATTAATCTTGTTGTTTATTTTTCAAAGTTGATTATCAAGCATTTGGCCATAATCACACTTCTGCTTGTATAAGCTCTTCTGAATTTCAATGTACGTACATAAAACATTCGAAATTGTCTTCTCTGCCATGTATAATATGAATTTGTTGTTAATTTGGACGTTTGGCCATTATTTTGTCTTCTGAGCTTGTTGATTATGAAGCATTTGGCCATAATCTGAATTTGTCTTCATTGCCATGTATAATCAGAATTTGTTGAATTTGTTGAAATAATTGAACCCCCTAATTGAACCCTAAATTGAATGCCCCAAATCAACCGAACCCTAAATTGAATCAATAGAACCCCCTAGTTGAACCCTAAATTGAAGTAATCGAACCCTAATTAAACCCTAAATTGAATGCCCTAATCGAATCGAACCCTAAATTAAACTAATTGAACCCTAAATTGAAAGCCATAATCCAACCGAACCCTAAATTGAACTAATTGAACCCTAAATTGAATGCCCCAAATCAACCGAACCGTAAATTGAACTAATAGAACCCCCTAATTGAACCCTAAATTGAAATAATATTACCATAATTAAATCCTAAATTGAATGCCCTAATCGAATCGAACCCTAAATTAAACTAATTGAACCCTAAATTGAATGCCCTGATCCAACCGAACCCTAAATTAAAATAATTGAACCTCCTAATTGAACCCTAAATTGAATACCCCAAATCAACCGAACCCTAAATTGAATCAATAGAACCCCCTGATTGAACCCTAAATTGAAGTAATTGAACCCTAATTAAACCTTAAATTGAATGCCCTAATCGAATCGAACCCTAAATTAAGCTAATTGAACCCCTAATTGAACCCTAAATTGAATGTCCTAATCCAACCGAACCCTAAATTGAACTAATTGAACCCTAAATTGAATGCCCCAAATCAACCGAACCCTAAATTGAATCAATAGAACCCCCTAATTGAACCTTAAATTGAAGTAATTGAACCACAATTAAATCCTAAATTGAATGCCCTAATCGAATCGAACCCTAAATTAAACTAATTGAACCCTAAATTGAATGCCCTGATCCAACCGAACCCTAAATTAAAATAATTGAACCTCATAATTGAACCCTAAATTGAATGTCCCAAATCAACCGACCCCTAAATTGAATCAATACAACCCCCTAATTGAATCCTAAATTGAAGTAATTAAACCCTAACTAAACCCAAAATTGAATGTCATAAGCAAATCGAACCCTAAATTGAACTAATTGAATCCTAAATTGAATGTCCTAATCCAACCGAACCCTAAATTAAAATAATTGAACCCTAAATTGAATGCCCCAAATCAACCGAACCCTAAATTGAAGTAATTGAACCCTAAATTGAATGTCCTAATCAAACCGAACCCTAAATTAAACTAATTGAATGCCTAATACAATCGAACCCTAAATTGAAATAATTCAAGCGCATCGGATATGTGCATTTTGAACAATTTTTTCCCATTTGAACATTGATAATTTGTTTGATAATTTTAGGTTGTTAATTCTGCATTTGAGAATTGTGATTATGGATCTGTGATTTTAGATTGTTAATTGATGATTTTAGGTTATTAGCTGTGCATTTGAAATAATTGCCCTTATTAATTGATGATTTTAGATTGTTAATTGTGCATTGAGCATTTTAGATATTGAGATTATTGACGGAGGATGGGACCCAAATGGATTGAATGTGTGATTTTTGTTAATTTTTATTGCATTGAGCATTTTAGAATTGAGAATTGAGATTGTTGACGGAGGATAGGACCCAATTGGATTGAGATACCTGTTAGTTAACACAGACACGGACACTACGTCTGATTGACTGTGTGACGGTGTCCGACATTTAAAAAACAAATTAACGTATGCCGATGTGTCTGGAGGTACGTGTCGGTGGGCGTCGGACACGTGTCCGAGGGCGTCAGACACGTGTCCAGAGGCGTCGGACACGTGTCGGTATGTGTCGGACACGTGTCCGGAGGTGTCAGACACGTATCGGACACCATATCAACACCCTATATGAGGTGTCGGAATTCAGGTTGTTGACGAAGGATGGGACCCAATTGGATTGAGATACCTTTTAGTTAGCGTAGACACAGACACCACGTCTGATCGACGGTGTCCGACATTTAAAAAACAAATTAACGTATGAACCCAATTATGCGCATATTGATTATAGTTAACCTAATTAGTCGTAATTTGCACTAACATAACCCAATTAAGCCTAATTAGCGTTAGTTAGGTCTAATCAACACTACTCGGCACCATTAAAACCCTAATTAGGACTAAATAACCCTAATTAGTCCTAATCAACCCTAATTAGCTATAATTCTCCGAAACTAGTCCTCATTAATATTAATTAGCCCTAACATAACCCAATTAAGCCTAATTAGCCCTAATTAGGACTAATCAACACTACTCGGCATAATTAAACCCTAATTAGGACTAAATAACCCTAATTAGTCCTTATCAACCCTAATTAGCTATAATTATCCGAAATTAGCCCTTATTAACATTAATTAGTAGACCTGGCAAAAAGGGAACCGTACCCGTTACCCGACCCGTACCCGGTCCAAAATCCCGGGTACGGGTAGCCATTTTTACTACCCGCAGAAATTGGACCCAGACCCGAACCGACCCGTAAAATCCGGGTAGGTTCGGTTCGGATTTCGGGTAACCCGGATTTTTTGAACTATAAATTGGAAAATTGGAATGTGCCCTAATTTCACTACATTCGTTTCTCATTTCTCTCACTCTCACATAGACGATAGACCCACTTCTCACGCCGTTGCAAGCCAAGACGGCAACAATCTGCCGGCGACGGAGCCCTCCGGCGACATAGCACTCCGGCGACAGAGCCCTCAGATCTACCGGCGACAGATTGTGAACTCGTCGAGACGGAGCGATGCCATATCGGTAGATCCAGACCGACCGACCATTGCCGTAACAGCGTCGACAGCCGCTGTTCAAGTCGTAGCAGCACGCCATCGACCACCGTCGTCAGCCTCCGTCAGTCCACCGCCGCTGTTCACGCCGTACGCCACGGAACTCCACCTGGAAGGTTGGTTAATCTATCCTCCTCCTAAGTATAAGTTCTCAGTTCTCACATGATGAAATGGATTTATTCTTTCTTCTTTCCATATAAACTTTGGTTACTAGAACTTCAACCTTTCAAGGGAATTTCGGCTGGGATTGGTTGGATGGCCTGGATTGATGTCTTGGGATTTGATTTCTTTGAAAGAGGTTGGTAGGTCTTGGACTCTTGGTTGAGGCTTGACTGACCTCCATTAGTTATTAGTTATAATCGCATTTACTTCGTAGAAAGTAAGAGCGTCTGAAAGTTTTCCTTCAGTTCCATCTTTGCCGGCCATCTATTTGGTAAACCTGTAATTTGACTTCAAAAACATATGTGCTCCACCTCATTGTTTTCTTCTCGGCATTCTACTGCATACTCATATTCTATGTACTGGCGATCTCAGCAATCCTAAGTAGTGATAGCTATGTGCCTATGTTCCTGCTATATCCTCCTTCATTTCAATTTCATACATATGTGATCTCTGTATGACTGATTGACTGTATATACTATATACTATATATGATTATGAATAATTGAATACTGAATTGAATTCAGTGAATTGGTAGAGGTGAATTGTTGTATGACTGTGTATATATGGTTTGCGGACGTAATTGGTTGTATGGATATGCAATTCAAAGTAAGTAATTATTTTTAAAGCATTTGAATATGAAGTTTATATTTATGTTTTGGGATTTAGTCTAATCATATTTGCTTAAATTTAGGTGATGATCCGGACGATAATGACCTTGAGGTATCTTTGCCTATCAATGCAAACATGGATGATTCGTTGGACTTGGATGCAAGAAGCTTAATGGAGATTTGAAGACTTGAAGTTTTAGTTGACGCCGATGGAATTGAAGACTTTGATTTCAATGAATTTATGCATGTGATATTGTAATATGATGATGTAATTGTTGTTTAAAGTTTTTGGATTATGGGCGGGGATTTGGGAATGGGGTTAGATGCTTGAATTTGTTCATATGCTATTTAACAATTAGTATGCTAGTAACTAGTAAGTAATTAGTAGTAAGTAACTAAGTAGGAATGTAGGATATTATGAGTTTTAATGTTTATGTGTCACAACATAAAATAACCAAAGTGAAAATTGTTTTTACAATAACAAATTAACAATCAAAGATAGGAAATGTGTTGATAAAATAAGCAAGATAACCAGCTAATACTGTTTTTGAATGAGTTAAAATCTGTTTTGAATAAAAAAAAAAAATTTGTCAAGACCCGCGGGTAATACCCTACCCGCCAGGGTAGGGTACGGATCTCATATATTCGTACCCGGGAAAACCCGGGTAGAACTTACCCGCCCCGGTTTTAGCCGGCCCCGGGCGGGTATTACCCGCACCCGCGCGGGTTGACCTGTTTGCCAGGTCTATTAATTAGCCCTAACACAACCCAATTAAGCCAAATTAGTCCTAATTAGGACTAATAAGCACTACTCGGCACAATTAAACCCTAATTAGGACTAAATAACCCTAATTAGTCCTAATCAACCCTAATTAGCTATAATTAATACTCATAATTAACCCTAATAACCCAGTTAGCCCTAATTAGCCCTTGTACATCCCATAATTACTCGATGTTGACCAGCGATGGTGCAATTACTCGGTGTTTAGAAACTCTGACTTATTCAGATTAGTTGTTGTTTTGAGAAGTCCATTGGAAATGAGATGGTTCAACTCGTTGCCAACGAATTCTATTTAATGTGAAATTGGTAACATATGTAACGATGTTTCTGTAGTTTTGATATTTCGGAAAGATTCTTGCATATGCTATCAATTTCTGAACGCATGCATGCATAGAAACCCATAGTTCCCGTTCAAAGGTACTCATTACAAAGTAATGAGCCTTTGGATGTCCAGGTTGGACAATTTGAAAAAGCTAATTGTTTATAAAAAAGTGTTTTGACTCATGCTTTGTGTTCTATGTCGTGAATATTTGGTACACGTTCTCGTGTGTTTCTCCGGGTGCATACAGATCTGGTGTTCTAACATCCGTCAAACCTTCCTGAGCAAGGTTAGATGAATGTTAGAACACCTAATCGATGTCGTGTACTTGGAGAAATGCGGGGAAGTGCTGCTGAATTTTCTACAGACCTGGGACTAAGCATGAGTTATTCACTGTTTTATAAACATGTGCTTTTCTGAATGGGATAGGACCACTACCTGGAAATAAATAGAGATGTTGTAATATTCATGCATTCATATTTACATCGGCAATGCCTAATGACTGGTCATAATTGAAGGTGGTATACAATACGATAATTCAGTCGTCATGTCAGTCGATCGAAGTTGGATGAAAAGGAAGAATGCTGAAGATTTTGAGTGTCGCGTTGACGAATTTCTCGACTTCACTTATGCGCTTCCTGCACATGTTGACCTTGATAAGATAAGGTGTCCATGTGGTAGATGTGAGTTGTTGCATTAGAGAAAAAGAATTGAAGTAAAATGGCATCTTCGTCGGTACGGTTTTATGGGTGGATACACCAGGTCGAAGCAAAACGGGGAAACGATAGTATTGTCGTCCAACCCGGCTAGTCAAACTGAAGTTAGAGAGGAGGCACGATATGATTACCGAGATATGATTATGGATGCTGGGCATGCTAATGTTGACTGGGGTAACGACAGTCCACAACCGCCGAATGAGGGGGCTCATCAGTTTTATGAGTTGTTGAGAGCTGCGGAAGAGCCGCTGTGGGATGGAGCTCTGAAACACACACGGCTGTCTGCGGTTAGTAGGTTATTACAGTTGAAATCAGACCACGGGCTGAGTGAGAAAGGTTTTAACGAGTTTGTTACCTTAATCAAAGAAATACTGCCCGAAAGTGAAAAGCTACCGCCGTCGTACTATGACGCGAAGAAGATGATGAGGAAACTTGGGTTGAGCTATGACCGGATAGATGCGTGCAATAACGATTGTGTATTATTCTGGAAAGAGAATAAGGATTTGTCACGGTGTCCAGTATGTGATCATTCGAGGTACAAACCGGACAAATGGAAGAAGAAAAACATTGCATGGAAGATATTGCGATATTTCCCGGTCACACCACGGCTTCAGAGAATGTACTACTCCTCCAATACGACTGAACATATGAGGGCTCACCGTGAGACTCGCAGCAACGATGCCGATGTGCTGACACACCCAGCTGATGGAGAGGCGTGGAAGGAGTTTGACCGCAGGCATCCAGTCTTTGCTCAGGAAGTTCAGAATGTTAGACTTGGTCTGGCAACCGATGGGTTCAACCCTTTCGGTCAGTCTACCACGCCTTACTCCTGTTGGCCTGTTATTATTGTCCCTTACAACCTTCCACCAGGCATGTGCATGAAGAAGCCGTACATGTTCTTGTCGTTGCTTATTCCGGGGCCGAAGAGTCCCGGTAAGGACATAGATGTGTATTTAAGGCCGTTGATTGATGAGTTAAAACAGTTATGGAATCATGGAGTCGAAACATATGATGCATCCCTTAAACAAAATTTTCAGATGAGGGCTGCTTTGATGTGGACTATACATGATTTCCCCGCATTGGGAATGACGTGTGGCTGGAGCACACATGGGAAGCTAGCATGCCCTGCTTGTATGGGCGTGAACCCCGGTCATACGTTAAAGCACGGCGGAAAGGCCTCGTGGTTCGGATGTCACCGTAAGCTTTTGCCACCGGGCCATCAGTTTCGTAGGCAGAAGGATAAATTTGACGGGACAATCGAGCGTGAGGTTGTCACACTGGACTACCCATCTGGTGAAGAAGTACTCTCACACCTGGAGGCACTTGATACTGACATACCACACGGTAAGGGTGTGCCGGATCAGAAGATTCCAGGGTTCGGGAAAGAGCACAACTGGAGAAAATTTTGTATCTTCTGGGAGTTAGCCTACTGGAGGACGCTCGTTATCCGAAACAACATGGATGTGATGCATATTGAGAAGAACGTTTTTGATAATGTGTTCAACACAGTGATGAATGTCAAGGGCAAATCGAAAGATCACCTTAAAGCGAGAAGGGATCTACAACAGTTGGGTGTACGCCGTGAATTGCATCCTCGGACAGTCAGTGGGAGGACGATACTTCCGAAAGCACCTTACTGTCTAGACAAGAAACAAGTGGAGAAGGTCTGTCAGTGGGTTAAGAATTTGAAGCTTCCGGATGGGTTTGCGTCCAACATATCTCGTTGTTGCAATGTATCGGAATGCAAGTTCCAAGGGATGAAGAGTCACGACTGCCACGTATTCATGGAGAGATTCATTCCTATTGCCTTCCGGGGACTGTTGCCACGGGTTGTTTGCGAGACTTTGACTGAATTATCTCATTTCTTTCGAGATATATGCTCTTCTACGATCCGGGTGAGTAACATGGAAGTGCTTGAGAAGAACATTGTGGTGACGATTTGCAAGCTGGAGAAAATCTTCCCACCTTCGTTCTTTGATTCAATGGAGCATCTGCCTGTTCACTTGGCATATGAAGCTAAGATGGGTGGACCCGTGCAATATCGGTGGATGTATCCCTTCGAGAGGTAATCCTTAAATTGTTACAGTTGTTCGTTTACACTTAATGCGACATCTGTTATCATTGATATTCCACCTAACTCGATTCGCTAAACTTCTAGGTTCATGTTCCATTTAAAGAAAAAAGTCCGTAATAAGGCTCGGGTTGAGGGCTCAATTGCGGAGGCTTACGTAATGGAAGAACTTGTAAACTTTTGTAGTCAATATTTCGGGCCTGATGTTGGTACAAGGTTAAATCAACTAGGCCGAAATGACCCCGGAGCAAGCACAAATTTGGAAGGGCAATTGTCAATATTCAAGCAGTCAGGTAGTCCGTTCGGCCGAACGTATACTCGATGGCTAACGGATGAAGAGTACAGTGCTGCAACAATATATGCCCTTCTAAATTGCGATGAAGTTTCGGCATTCGTTGAGTAAGTTAAAGTCTTAATTCACTTACATTGCTGTACATAATTGAAAGTGTGTGTTAAGCGAGTCAACTATATTGGTTTGCAGTGAGTTCGATGCGGAATCTTTAATCACTGATCCCGCTGGACTTGAATCTCATCGGAAATCACAATTTGTACAGTGGTTCAAAATCCGTGTAAGATTGTTTAACGAAATTATATTATGTGTTATATACAGTTCTGTGGCCAATTAGTATACTGATTTATCCTTAATTTTTACCGTCATCTACAATAGGTTCAGTCAATGGATAGACCAGTGGCCTCCTGCTTGAAATTACTAGCTGAAGGCCCTAACAAACAAACATCCTGTTACGGAGGCTATATCATCAACGGGTTTAGGTTTAACGTAAAAGATGATGACCGAACAAAACAAACCCAAAACAGTGGAGTCTTGGTCAACGGCGACTGTTATGCCGAGAATTGCATGGACTTTTACGGAGAGCTAGATGAGATTGTTGAGCTAACATATCTGGGTTCCCAAAACCGCCTGGTAATGTTCAAGTGTACGTGGTTCGATGTCACATGCAGTAGAGGAATCCGTGTTAGCTCTCAAGGGATTGTAGATGTCAATGTCAAGTCAAGACTTGCATCAGACGAGCCCTTTGTGTTTGCTAGTCAAGCTGTACAAGTCTTTTACGCGGAGGACGTCGCCAATCCCAAATCTCATTGGTATACAATTATCAAGTCCAAGAAATTGCCCGTGACATATGACAGTGAGCTAGACTCCTTTCAAGCCGACCAACCACGTGTCTTGTTCCCTGTTGAGGTCAACAACGAGGAGGACGATCTTCCTCTTCCAACAACACTTCTTGTAGGAGAAGAAGTCGTAGATGATGACGCGGAAGACGTGGAAAGTGTTGGAGATGATGTGACCGAGTCTACTGATGAAGAGGATGAATTAGAAGATGAAGAGGACGACGAGTCCCACGAAGAAGAGGACGACGAGGAAAGTGATGAAGATGATTCGCAAACTGAAAATGATTGACTTGTAATGTTGTAACATCACGGGAAAAATGTAGTAACATTTTAGAACTTGGTGTTTATTGATGTGTTTTTGCACATCCGTTCATATATATATATATATATATATATATATATATATATATATAGTGCCGATGATGATTTATGCCAAATTATTGTTTTTAACGTGTTAATGTCTTTGTAATTTATCTATATGAAGTCAGATATGGATAGGATACGGGCTATTCGTGACCGGGCTGGACGCCGAGCTGCTTCCTCCCCGGTGGGTCCCACCTCGTCATTGCCTACTGATGACGAGGCACAGAGTGATCGCGGACAGCAGATGGGGCCCCAGCCCCAGCCCGACGCAGATTCATCCCACACGCGCGTGCATTCTCCATCTTCCGTGGGTTCTACCTTAGGTATAGTTGATAACGGTGTTTAGTACATTTTCGCTAGCCTTATATTTAAAGTATATTTGAACTGTATTAATGTCTGTGTTTTGTAGGATCTCGACGAGGCCGTGGTCCGACACGCGGGGTACGCATCGACCCCCAGCGTAAACAGAGAGTTACGCTCACGCAGGAGGGCCTGTAAGTACTAAAAATATCACCTCATGCCTTATATTTAAAATTTTGGGGTGTTAATTTATATTTGAACTGTATTAATTAATTTATTTACTTCTTTGGCAGGATCCTGGAGAATCAGGCGAGGACGAAGATCGGCGTTCTTGTGAAGGGCCGATTCTTCGAGCCACGCCTGTACTGGAAGGACTGGGATGCCACTGCGAGGGAGGCCCTATGGGAGGAGTGGCTTGTACGGTGAAGTATTTTTTTCAGCGTTAGTAAATGTTTAATTATAGTGTGTTTTATGTTGTTAATTTGTGTTATTGAATGCCTTACAGGAGGGGTTCACGTTTGACACGCCTCAGCAGCAGGCACTGGGGCAGCAGGCCTTCTTTGCCTACATCGGCAAGAATTACCGCCGATGGCTCCACGACGCACGGGACCGGGCGAAGAAGATGCTGCCCGAGGGTGCCCCGATGACGGAGATGACGAGATATCCCCCACATTGGATATCTCACCGTGTATGGGGGGAGATGATAGATCGGTGGGCTGCGGATCCAGGCTGGGACGCCAAGAGTAAGAGCGGGGCCGAGAACAGACAGAACAGAGATCCGACGCACACGGGGGGGTCGGTGCCACACGACATCGTCCGACACATGAACGCGGTCGAGCACCCGGATCTGGAGGAGGATGAGGTCATAGCTCTGACCTATAGTCAGACGCACGTGCGGAAGAAGGACAAGGACGAGGCGCACCGGGCGGGCGACTATATTTCAGATATTGCCCGGCGGATCGATGTGAGTCAATTTATTTAAGTTGTTAATGTTTTGTCTTTCTATCCTCAATGTCCGTTTCGTTAATTAATGCCCTAACATATCGTTAAACCACTGTTTTTGCAGGCCTCGTATGAACAGCTAAGGGGGTCCGAGCAGCAGTCCGGACAGCCATCAGCGTCCACTAGTACGGCTGCGAGTACTGGGGGGTTGAAGCGATGGCTGGATACGCCGGAGGTCGTGAATCGGCCGAAAGGCCGCATACGCGGCCTGCCTAGCACGACTGCTCGTGCCGTGATAGGAGCGTCCTCACCCCCTGCTGCCCCTCCACAGACACCGGCTCCTCAGCGTCAGTTGGACGACGAGGAGATCCAGCGCATTGCTACAGTGGTGGTGAGGATGATCAGGGAGCAGGGCGCTGCTGGACATGCCGAGCCGGCCCCGGATCAGCAGGATCCAGATCCGGGACTCGGCAACCCCTGATGAGCCCCTTCCCGTGCCCGTTCCTAGCTTCCCCCCCCCCCCGCCCCCCGCGCCCGGCTTGTACTCTTCTCCCCTCCCCTAACCGGCTGTATTCAGTTCCCGGCTTGTACATATATGAGTCTTTTTTATAATAAACATTTTTTATAATTGATTATATATATTTCTTGTGTATTGATTATTGCGCGTTGTTGTTGAGAAATGAAAATTGTATTACAGGTCTGGGTAATTGAAAAATAAAAAAAAATTCAAATTTTTTTTGACTTTTGGCGACAGATTAATTCCGTCGCTAAAAGTATTCATACAATCAGTTAATTAGCGATGGAATATTCCGTCGCTAAAAATCTTATTTAGCGACGGAATATTCCGTCGCTAAAAATCTTATTCCGTCGCTAATTTGACAAAAAAGAAAATAAATTAAAATACTAAAAATATAATTAGCGACGGCTATTCCGTCGCTAATTAAAAATAAATCCATCGCAAAAACTTACATATTTAGCGACGGATTTAAAAATTTTGCCGCTAAACTATTAGTGACGGGCTTTTATACGAGAGACTTTTAGCGACGGTGAATCCGTCGCTAAAAGTTTTAGCGATGGAAAAAAGGCTTTTAGCGACGGATTTACCCGTCGCTAAAAGCCTTTTTTCTTGTAGTGAATGGCACTTTTCCCCCTAACTTCTTTTTTTTGCCATCACTTGAAAGATCAGAAGAATTATTATATTTTCATTATTTCAAAAGTTTTCTTATACTTTATACTTAAAATTAAAATATTGTAATCTAGACTATCAATTATCGATTTATTCCCGATTTATACTACGATGTTTGTTGTTCCACCGAACTATTTCCCGTTCACTTATGAAGCTTTCCTAATAATTTCTAAATTCTGAATTATTAGTCATGCCGAATAATTTCGGAATACCAAATTATTAGTCATGCTGAATAATTTCGGAATACCAAATTTGTCACTATGGTCTTGAAAATGACACGAGTAAAGCTTATGACCACGTTTGTTGGGATTTCTTGGAATAAGTTTTACATACTTTTGGACTTTTCACTGGTTGAATTAGGTTGATAATGCAATATGTTACGATGGTCTCATACTTAGTTTTACGCAACGGGACACCGGGACCACATTTAAGTTGAATCTATGGGCTTCGACAAGGGGAACCGCGCTCTCCCCATTTCTTTTCATTTTGTGTGTAGAAGCATTATCTACGACATTACATGATGGAATGGATTCCAGAGAGTTTGTGGTATAGCTGCCTCATAGAATTTTCTCCCTATGTCGCATCTTTTGTCTGCGAATGACAATTTTCTTTTTATTCATCTTCCTTATGAATCTGGACACATAGCAAACTTAAGCAGCTTACTATCGGTAGTCAGGCCAATTGATTAGTTATGAAAAATTTAACCGTTGAGGTTAGCATGAACACTATCTGACGACTAGTTAAATTTACTAAAACTAAGTTTCATATACCTTTGAGCTCGGATTTGGGCAAATACTTGGGGGTGCAGTTGGACTGGATTAATAACAAAAAACCGATTATGAGTGCTTTGATGGACCGACTTAGGCAAAAATGTCAAGGTTGGACAAGGTTATTGCTTTATCACGCACGGCATCTAACACTGATTAAGTTGGTGCTTTGGACTATTCTCAGTCACGATATGTTAGTGACTTATTTTTTGGCATCTCTCTACTATCATGTTCACTCTATGTTATTGAATTTCTTCTAATCCGGCAAAACCATTTATCGTAATCAGCACTGTATAAGCTGGGATCACTTGTGCAACCTTTGGCTCAAGGTGGGTTGGGTTTTAGAAAATCTTCAGTTGATGAATCAGATCCTCCCACCAAATTGAGTGCAGGGATTCTTACGCACCTAATAGTTAGGTTAGTAGAGTTTTCGTATTGTAAATCTGCAGGGCAGATTTAATGGTGTTGGTAGAGAATTCTTTTACTCAAGGGATTATGGCGTCATGTTATGATGAAGTCAGCTTACAGGTTTCAGGACATTAACTGGGTGCCTGGGTTCCATGCTCACTATATTGCTCACCTAAAATCCTTTACTACTGGGCATGTCGATGTTGTCGGATGTTTCGGAAAGTCAGGAGCATTCGTAGGTAAGTTAGCAGCGCATCTCCTGGCTCCTCTTGTACAAGCCATTAATGGACTGTATTTCTCCAAGTTTGGTTATCCGAAGCAACGTTACCAGGCAACTTGAAACATCTTGAATTGATTGTGAGTTCTACGTATCATCTTTTGGAGTAAGAATGCCGACTGGCACCTACATTTCATCCGAGTCTATGATCCAGTTTGCATCTTTTGGAAGGGTACACAGATGCTAACTGAATCATGGAATCGGATGAAACAAAACCCACAAGTTGTTGGATATATACCATAGGTGGAGGTGCTATTTCTTGGGTTTCTAAGAAGCAAACTTTGATTTCACATTTGACCATGGAGTCCGAGTTTATTGTTTTGGCAATGGAGGTCAAGGAGGCGGAATGGCTAAGAGACCTGTTGATAGAGATTCCTTTATGGGCTAAGCCAATGCCTGCTAGTTTTATGAGATAATGAGGCATCGTTAACGCGGGCATATAGTAAGGTTTACAATGGGAAGTCTAGACATATAAGTCTTAGACATAGCTATGTGAGAGAACAACTAAACAAATGAGTTGTTAATATTAGCTATGTGAAGTCTAAGGGTCCGATTGGCAAATAGAATTGGAATTGAAATTGAGAATTGCAATTCAATTCCAATTCCTATTGAAATGGAATTGCTTTGGAATTGAATAAAATTTGTAATTCCATTGATTGGTTAGCACAAAAGATTGGATTAAGAATTGAAATTGTTAAAGTAAAAAAATGAGAAACGTAACTATACAACCAATATTGTTCGTCATTGCATATAGATATCTAGAAGAGCAACTTTTACTTACAATACATTGATCAAACACAGAAAGTTGGGGTCTTGCATCGGCCTTAAAAATAGCTTTGCGCAGCTAGACAACAGCTTTGCGCATGAACCCCCGGTTAACAGACTCTTTCCTTCTCTGAAGCTGCCAAGCGGGAAAAGGAAGGCTGTAGTCTTGCATTGGCCTTAAAAATAGCTTTTTCTCCAGCCTACTCACCTGCTTCCCCCACGACAACAGTTAATGACATTTTTTCATGGGCCAAAAACGATATTCTGTTTTCTTACAGTTACCAAAGGGAACAGGTTCCTAAAGACGTCGCAAGGCTGCTTAAACCGCTTCACCTTGAGTTCCAAAGATACCAATCTAAGCACCGCTAACAGGTTTATGGCTATTGCGGTCTGAACTAGTTATTTTCTACTTTGTTTTCTTCCTATCTTTTAATTAAAGGTTGGTCAGTGATTAAAACATAACTCACATGTATGAACAAATTGACCACACCCCATTTTATATCAAATTTTGAGCAGCCCATGAGATGCCAATTTGGAGTTTAGCCCATATTTAATAAGTATTGGGGTCAGAAATGAGGGAAATTTAAACAAAGACTGGGACTAGGATTGAGATCAAACCATTTACTAATTCCTGGTCTGCACATAAATCCAACATCTCTGCACAAAAGTACTAGACTGGTAAAACGTAATGGAAATAAAATAAGCATGTGGGTGCCCTTTTTTTTATGCTGAACCAGCCACTGCACTAGAAGCTTGTACAACCTGCTTGGGCAGCTGTACAACCACTTTTGTCCAAAGGTTTTTTGCGTCTTTGCCAACCGTCTGTAAAACCAGTTATGCCAAGAATACAACCATGTGAATGACAAAAACTTTCTCAGACATTTCGTCGAACAGTTGATGTGCATTTTTTAGAGCATCCCAATTTGGCATAAAGAGATACCAAACGGTTTTTTGCAATATGTTGTACAGATTACAAGAAGGAGACTTTCATGGTTGCAAAGAGCTGGTACTAGATCGTAGCCGTCAAAAAGAGTATATCGTCGAAGCCGCCGCTGTCAAAATACTAGATCGTAGCCGGCGCTATCGGCACAGTAGATTGTCGCTGCTATGGCGAGGTTGAGTCAAAGAAAAAAGAGCAGGAAGATTATCGCTGCCATGGTGATATTGAATCAACGACAAGAGAAAAGGAAGAGAGAAAGAGAGCTCAGAGATGAGAGAAAGGTTATGTCGGGCAGAATTGAAAATTTGAGGTTGGGCCTCAGGAATTGGACTGTGGGCTTTAATGTACGCTTTTAATTTCATGGAATTGGGTATGAATTGTAATTTCAATCCTAAATAAGTTGTCCAATCACCAAAATTACAATTCTTAAGGTCCAATTCCAAAATCTGCCTCAATTTCAAGGCTAATTCCGTGATCCAATCGGACCCTAAAGGTAATTTGGTGGATCCCTTTACAAAAGGCCTAGGTAGAGATATAATATGGTAGACTTCTAGGGAAATGGATTTGAAGATCATGAAATAAGAGAGGTAACATGCACGTGGAAACCAACTAGATACTAGAGTAACCTATAGTTTTCTAGTTCAATAGAAAAACACGTTATATTTATAAGCAAAGATGCACTAAAAGATGAAAATTTTAATCTTTATGCCATCTCAAGGTAGTGCATACTTGTACAGATCGAGAACGTAACAAGAGGAGGGTGGGAGTTATTCCCTTTATAAATCTATGTCCTAGGGTGCAGGTCATACAAGTGTACCTTATTAGATTTACCTCTATATGTACGTGTGGGAAGTGAGGCCGCTTCTACGAGATTTGAACTTATCTCTATGATACTTATGAAAATCCTAAGATGTAGCATAAGGCTGTGAATATGCAGGTATTTGGAAATTCGATCGAGAAGTTCTACACATAATAGTGACGATCAATCACCAAGAATTCTTAGTTCAAGGCCAATGCTACTCTGAATTCTGATTGATTTCATTGCTATATGGTAAAGGTTCAAGTCGAAAGATACCTTTATCTTATTAGGGCCTACCAAGAGACAGAGAGATGTACATTTTCTAAGTAAGGAAATGTGATAAAATCCAATTTTGGAAAATTAGGAGAAATTGTTGAAAATTTTCCATAAAGTAGACCATACCTTATTGAACCTTGTACTATAAGGTTTAATATAAAAAAAGAATCAATCAAATTGATTTATAGGTTAGAGAAATATAAACTCTCAAAGTTGGCATTTAATAGGGTTGAAAAATGGATCATAACGTGGGTTCCCGTTCCCATATTGCTTGGGAAATGAAAAAGTTAAGGTTATTTAATTGGTAATGTAACATACCTTATTGTTCCAGAAATAAAAGGAATACATGACCAAGTCCTCGCACATGTGCAGTGTACCGCACTGCACACGCGCGTGCACGTGGTCGCGGCACCAACGCGGGTACGAGCGATGGTGTAAAGGCAATATTTGCGCTTTTAGGCACACTTCACACATGCGCATCGTCGCTAGGAGCCCTCACCCCGAGCCCAACCTTAACTTTTTGCGACAAATTCAGCCTATGAACTGGAGTAGGTGTGATCTTTTTGAACTGAAACAGTGTAACTGTTGATAAATTAAACAGATTTTCAGTTCTGTTTAAATTCAAAAGGCACATGTTCATGATGTCTTTTAGTTTCAAGCTTGCACCTATTTGCTGTGTCTGTAGATTGTGACAGTTAAATGACACCTGTAGAATCATTTAACTGTTACAACTGATTGCACATGTTCAAAGCACCTGTCGGTATCTATAAATAGGGCTGATGGGCAGACTCATACTTCACTTTGAATTTCTCTCTTTCTTTCTCTCAAATTTCTGTCTACTGAATGCAATATGCGGTAATCAATAGTGTTTTGCCTATTTTATGTTGAGAGACATATTTGCTACTACCTTACGCAGACTATAAGGGAGCAAATATTGTCTTAAGAAAATAGTGCATAGCATTCGAATCAGACTACTTTTTTTGTCTTCATTACTGCCTTATTTTCCTACAATCTTGGCTTATGTTCTGATTCACTGCAAACCTCGCTTTCAATTTGGTTGGTGGCATGGCTGTTTAAATCATTACGTACTCTGGTGCATATTGCTGGCACACTCTGGTGCATATGGATTGCGAGGACTCAGATCGTGTTTCAAGCATCAAGTTTTTTCCAATCAATGTTAAGACTGAATAAATGCGGACAAAATAATGACATCTCGGATGCTTTAATATCTAAAAACCATCCTTAGTGAGTTAGTATAACCATAAAACCAAGTCAATCAGGAAGGGTAGGTGACAAAAACTCTTTTATATTAATAAAGAGGAAAAGTATAACCTAAAAATTGGGAAGCACGTGACAAATATTTTTAAGATGTAAGCTGAATTGATGGAATGTTGTTGAGCCTAGAGGCTGCCTAAAACTGATGAAAGGGGCAGCTCAAGGCATGTGCTGCGTACCCCCCCAGCTACCATTTCTTCGCACCTCTATAAATTACACTATACACATCACTATTATTCGTACTCACCAGCATAATTATATCCCAAGAACCATTCCAAGCGTTAAATTTAAGTTTGAGAATATGGTGACGGTCGAGGAGGTTCGGAAGGCACAAAGGGCTGAAGGCCCGGCAACGATCATGGCGATCGGCACGGCAACTCCGTCTAACTGTGTCGACCAGAGCGCATATCCGGATTTCTATTTCCGTATTACTAACAGCGAGCACATGACGGAGCTCAAGGAGAAATTCAAGCGCATGTGTAAGAAATTATTTCCTTGTTCTATATTGCACTGTCATTCAGTGGGCAAATTAAACTGATAAGAATTTTCTGCACAGATATCACGTGATAATTATCTAAAGGCGCTTATTATGGAAATTAGGAAAGAAGTAGATACATTTAAGCCGTTGATCAGTTTCAATGCATGTGTAAAATGCAAGTACAGCAAACACGGGCAGTGAAGTCTTTTGGCTTCAGTTTTAGTCCAAGGCTGAAACTGAAGTTCTCAGTTGAAAATCACAAACCTTTATTTTGACCAAGTAACTGTATATTTGGTATCAGCTATATATAGCTTGAAAAATTCTTGTTTTACCGTGACCCGGTGCTACTTGAAAAGCAGTGTAATTTCATAATATATAGATGCTAAAGTTGAGATCTTGTGTTTATTCCCTTAAAAAACTTTGAATGGGAGGACCAAAAAATAGTTCGAAGGAAATCACGTGGTCAATCGTTAACAACTAGTCCCGCATAAAAATACAAGCTTCAACAACAAAATTTAGTGGCTGATGCAGCGATAGAAAATTCAACTAGCACCATTCCAAAGTCAAGTTTGGTATGTTTACAAATGTGTCATGTCGTTCTAATGACATAGGGCCTTTAAGTTCAAACCTCTATGTGTTACCATAGTGGCTAATGCAGCTTCCTTTCTACTCTACCATAAAGCTTTGCGTTCTAACGACAAATGAGATGCTCAATGACTTGGATATTATGAACAATTTTAGTGGATTTGGTTTACTATAGTTAAATTAATAAAACTCTTTCATGATGTGCATTTCAGGCGAGAAGTCGATGATCAAGAAGCGTTACATGCACCTGACGGAGGAAATTCTAAAAGAAAATCCAAAAATGTGCGAGTACATGGCACCATCAATTGATGCTAGACAAGATATGGTGGTGGTAGAAGTACCAAAACTTGGAAAGGAAGCAGCAACAAAGGCAATCAAGGAATGGGGCCAGCCTAAGTCAAAGATCACCCACCTTGTCTTTTGCACAACTAGTGGTGTGGACATGCCAGGTGCCGACTACCAGCTCACGAAGCTCCTTGGCCTCCGCCCTTCGGTCAAGCGCCTCATGATGTACCAACAAGGTTGTTTTGCTGGTGGCACGGTTCTTCGCCTAGCCAAAGACCTAGCCGAGAACAACAAAGGAGCCCGTGTGCTTGTGGTTTGCTCTGAGATCACTGCAGTCACATTCCGTGGGCCTAGTGACACCCATCTCGACAGTCTTGTTGGGCAGGCTTTGTTTGGTGATGGGGCAGCCGCTGTGATAATCGGGTCTGACCCAGTTCCAGAGGTAGAGAAGCCGTTATTTGAGCTTGTCTCCGCAGCCCAAACCATTCTCCCCGATAGTGATGGTGCCATAGATGGACACCTCCGTGAGGTTGGGCTCACATTCCACCTGCTCAAGGATGTTCCCGGCCTCATCTCAAAGAACATTGAGAAGAGCCTAGTTGAGGCATTCAAACCTTTGGGTATTTCTGATTGGAACTCACTCTTTTGGATTGCTCACCCGGGTGGACCTGCAATTTTGGATCAAGTAGAAGAAAAGTTGGCCCTTAAGCCCGAGAAACTAAAGCCCACAAGGCATGTTCTTAGTGAATATGGAAACATGTCAAGTGCATGTGTACTCTTCATCATGGATGAAATGAGAAAGTCATCGGTCAAGGATGAGCTCAAAACCACTGGCCAAGGGCTTGAGTGGGGCGTGCTTTTTGGGTTTGGGCCAGGGCTGACCGTGGAGACAGTGGTTCTCCATAGTGTTTCCACTTAGATCAGCTCCAACATGGGATGGCCTGGTCAACTTGCCTCTATTTTCCTATTGCTTTGTTTGTTTTCTTGTGGCTTTGTCTAATGTCAACGCATGTATGTTATTTGTAAAACTACCCAATAAAAGAGTAATAAATATTGCTTGTTTTGAGGTTTTATATCAAAGATGATCTTGTATTTGTGTGTGTGTGTGTGTGTGTGTGTTGTGTCATGCATATGCATGACAAACAAACAAGGAAACAAGCCCATGAGATGATAAACCGAGAAACTTCTTAAGTTTTTACAGTACTTCTTTGAGTTTTTTTTAAGTAATTCTAACTTTTTAAATATTCGAAAGCTAAAAGTGGAATACAAGTGATAAAAATGCGATAGCCATTTCCATTTATATAAGTTGTTGAAAATTGTATGGAAGAACAGTATCTACAAATATCAAAGCCATTCACCAAAGCCTTATAATCTTAGAAATGAAACAAAAACAATGGACAAAAACTAAACCAAAGATGCACAATCGGCTATTGACCCAGGGCTTTGCTTATCATGTGCACTCTCACCCTGAAGTGACATTGCTTCTTATTCATGTTTCCTGTGTCTGTGTGCACGTGTGTCTCTGTGTGTGTGTGTGTGTGTGGGGTGGGGGGGGGGGGGGGGGTGCACGAGAGTGTGTCTCTGCTTGCCTGCGTGTGTGAGTGAGTGTCGGACACCACAAGAAAATATGTATTTTGCGACGGAGTTTTAGCGACGGAAGGTATTCCGTCGCTAAACATGTCTTTAAGCGACGGAATATCCCGTCGTTAAAAATTCGTTGCAAAAATACTATTACCGACGGAAGACACCGTCGGTAAAAGTATTTTGCAACGGATTTTTAACGGCGGACTTTTAGCAACGAAATTACCGTTGCTAAATATTTTTTATAAAATTAGTAAGTTTGAGTTTTTTGTTTAAATTATTTAAACGACGGAATAAAACCGTCGCTAAAAAGTCTGTCGCAAAAAGTCTTTATAATAAGACATTCACCGACGGAGTTTTAGCGACGGTGTTATTCCGTCGCTAAAGATCCTCCATTTAAAAACAGATCTGGTTTCTTTCTCTCTCCCTGTTCTCTCTCTGAAATTCTGCTCTCACCCACCCACCGCCGTTCTCACCTCCGGCGACCCTTCTCTACGGCGACCCAGCTCCGGCGACACTCTCGTCCCCCACCCGACGCCGCGCCACCAAGCCTTGCACTCCGGTCGTGCCACAAAGCCCTCCACTGTCGCCGCGCAACGAAACCCACCACTGCCGCCGCACCACCAACGCCGCCGCCGTCGTACCCACCTCGAGATTTGTATGTCAATTGCCCTAAATTATCTAAATTTGTTGTTATTTTGTCTTCAATTTAGGTTACATGCCCTAAATTATCTGAATTATTTAGATTTGTATGTCAATTTAGGTTCAATTTTTTGTTAATTTGTCAATTGCCCTAAATTATCTGGAAGGGTATGTCCATGGAGGATTCTGCTTGGTGGGGTAGATTTTCATTTTGGGGAAACGAGAGGGGGATCAACGTAATTAGTGGGGATAAGTTTGTGGGTATCTTGGGCAGTCTTTGGAGGTTTCTGGGGGTGGAAATGAAAGAGATTTGGTGACCCTTTTGGGCTAAGCACTTTGAGAGGTATAAGAAGGGTATCAAATGCCCCATGGCTAACCATGGGAACATCACTATTTGTAGAACTTCTTCTTTCTCCATGGACAGGATGAAGGAAGAAGGGTTTTCTTTTTTTTTTTTTTTATAGTACTCAATGGAGCAAGAAGAAGTATTATAATGGAGATGGTTAGAGCTCGGCAGAAAACAAAACGAATTGAGTGGCTACAAACTGCCAGCCAAGTTCGACTGCCATTCGGCACCACCGACAATAAATAAATTAATTGGATTGAAAAATCCACCACCTCTGGTTTGAACTTATCTAGAAACTCAATTCTCATACCACATAAAAAAACATGCAAAAATGTGAGAACGGTAGAAAGGACAATAAAATAATGACGATAGCAACATGATCTTTGCATTCTAGCGCCAGCATCACGAGGAACGAATTAAATCATCTGTAAACGAATATCTTCTTGTACCCCTGCAACCTTGCAAAGCTACGACTCTGCTGAGACTGCCTTTTCCGCACAACTCAGTAATCTCCACTAGCATGCACACAACAGCACTACACATCTGCCATGGACATGCAATCAACCACCACAAACACCCATGGACTTGCAATCAACATGGCAAAATAACCCTTCAACAACTTGTTCTCATCAGCACAACAATGAGACAGCTCTGGCCACTGCACACGAAACCTGGCAAACGGTTACCTGCGGGTAACCCGTCGTGTGTACGGCTCTGACCATTGCACCTTGCCTTATCTGTTCTATCATCATTTTTGAAGAATTCAAACTCCTCGAAAACTGGTTCTCATCATCCTAAGTGTTTTACCCGCGGGCATGCCCGTGCCCACCCGCTTTTACCCAACTAGTGTGGGTACGAGTAACGTACTCCCAAATTTACCGGTAAACAAATTAAATGCCTGTACCCAGTTTTTTAGCTCGGGGCCGGTCTAACCACAGGTCATGGGTAGGCTTTGCCAGGAGACGAGTCAGGTAGTGAAAAATATCTCTCATCCCATAATCTCGGATAACAAGAACAAATCAGGTTATCTAGTATAGGGAGCTAGGATTCCCCCACCGTATACTCTGGATTTCATTGCGAAGTTACCGAATTTATGAGCAGTTTTTAGTTTTCCTTTATAAAAATCCTTGTTAACTATGCACATTGCGAAGTTACCGAATTTATGGAATTTAGAAATGTTTTGCCTATTAGGTTGATGAACAGCACTTGTAAGATATCATGTGAAGTATAAAGAATCGGAAGCGTAGAAGCCGACACTAATACAAAGACCCATATGCCCCGACGGCGGACACTAATACACTGTATGGACACTTAGCATGCCTAGCTTGTTACAGTCATGGATCATGATTAATCCGAGTCCCTTCCCAATGACTTAGTCAGAACATCCGCAAGTTTATTCGTTGTATTTACATTATAGTAGAAGTAAGTTCATCCTGCACATGTTCTCAGTTTAAGTGACAGTCTATGTCAGTATGGTTTGGTCGAAACATGACAGACCTGATTGGAAGCAATATGAATAGACACTAAAACTGCACAGGAGATGGATTCCCAAAACCAAGCTTATATAAGACTACGGGAGCTGTCTTATTAGCGGTAATATGGAGCATGCGCCATAGCTTGATACTCTTACTCAGGACTTTATCGCACAACAACATTTTGCTTCTTACTTTCCGTGACATAGGTGGCTATTTGGGTGGTGAAATGATGATGTGCGTAGTTGAGATTTTTGTGGTAGTCATTTTAGCTACAACTCACTGTGGATCTGTTTTTTTAGCATCACTTTAACATAATTTGATAGATTTAATTCAGCTATGAAATTGATGCTCGTCGATTGAATAATCATCGATTGGTTTTTCATGTTAAAGTAGGTTAAATGGCTTCTGCTTCGGTGAACAGGGACATTTCAGTCAACAGGCACTTCTTCAAGGTCATGATGCCTGGTTTTCATACAGAACTTGTATGTCATCCCGCTTTCTCTATGTTTTCGTGTGTGTTAAAAGTTTTATCTTTGGTTAAAAACTTACATGTCTTACTGTATTATGAATATGTTAGGCCATACCGGTAGCATTTTGGCGATTGCTTACCACATTGAGATTTGAAGCAACTTTAACCAGCCGCAAGGGGTCATGGCTTGTTAAATTGAAGAAGAAGGTTGGCCAAGAGGTTCTTTGCTTCGAAGAGGGTTGGAACGAATTCGTGCAACAACATGACCTCCATCTAGGAGACTTTGTAGTCTTTCAACACATGGGGCAAATGCGTTTTCAAGTCAGCGTGTTTGATCAAAGCACTTGTGAAAAGCCTTTCCCCCAATGTTGAACTCTGAGGCGTAATTAGACAATATTTTAAATTAATCGCATCGGATATGTACATTTTGAACAATGTTGTGAACATTGACTATTTGTTTGATAATTTTAGGTTGTTAATTGTGATTATTGATCGATGATTTGTTAATCGATGATTTTAGATTGTTAATCGTGCATTTGATATATTGAGATTGTTGACGGAGGATGGGACCCAATTGGTTTGAATTTTTTATTACAGGTTTGGGCATTAAAAAATTAAAAAAAATTAAAAAATGACTTTAACTTTTAGCGACGGATTAATTCCGTCGCTAAAAATTTTATCCCGTCGCTAATTTCGTAAAAAAGAAAATAAATTAAAGTACGTAAAATAGAATTAGCGACGGATATTCCGTCGCTAATTCAGAAATAAATCCGTCGCCAAAAGTTATATATTATAAAACGGAATATATAATTCCGTCGCAAAACTTTTAGAAACGGCCTTTTAAACGATGGACTTTTAGCGATGGTAATTCCGTCGCTAAAAGTTTTAGAGACGGAATATAGGCCTTTAGCGACGGGAAAATCCGTCGCTAAAGGCCTTATTCCTTGTAGTGGGAGTGGCAAGCAGTGGAGAAAAAACTTACGTGAAAAAAGTTTAATGGCGACTAGAGTGTAAAATAAACACAAAACTCGGAATCTCGAATTATTTCACAATTATCAGGCTAACGACTCGGTCCACGGCCCCACCACAAGTCATTACCTCCCTCAAAAGGACTAACCAAGTAGGTACTTATGAGTTCCTTGGCAAGGTCTTATAAGGGTCATCTCATACTATTCCACATCCGATGTGGGATATTACAATCTCCCCTCCTTATACCTTAGCGTCCTCGCTAAGGCTCGATCACACATAGCCCATAACCTTCCTCTCTAGCCAATGTGGGATATACCCGGCTCACCCTTCGTTGCCCCAACCATCCTCTTGATGTGGGATATACCCGGGCTTGCCTTCGTTTCCCCCAACCATCGGCAACCCGACTGGATGGCCCAGCCCGAGCTTTCGAGAGTCGGCTCTGATACCATTTGTAACGACTCGGTCCACGGCGCCACCATTTGGCATTACCTCCCTCAAAAGGGCTAGCCAAGTAGGTACTTATGAGTTCCTTGGCAAGGTCTTATAAGGGTCATCTCATACTATTCTACATCCGATGTGGGATATTACAAACTTCGACACAATCATTAATTCGGCAAGAGGACCCGGTCATTAGTTCACTAGTCCAACCATCGAGTCAACTAGTTCCAAGTGGTAGAACTTTAGTCAAGAAAATTTGTTACTCTTATACAACTATTTACGGTTGTATACACAAAGTGTAAAGTTTCAATTATACTTGCTACAAGTGTACTCCTTCATTTTATTGGAAAAATGGCCATAAGGACAAGAATGAAATGGACAGAAGTTTCATGACTTGATGCTTTTTCGAAATTACCAATTGAACCATGGAATCTTTACTTACTTTCACGAGCTATATATTTACAAATATGGTAGTTGATGATATAACGATTTAATAGTATCTTATTGGCAACTTGACCTTTAGGGACAAAATTTGGCTGCTACTCTGGTTGGAGGAATTATCCTCTTACCCCCTATATAGCGACAATCAATCGTCTCTAAATGTTTCTAGTGACTTTTATTTAGTGACGTTAAAAATGTGCTATTAATAATTGTCGCTGAAAGTGTTAAAAGAAAAGCCACTAGAAACATTTGGTGACTATTAATTATCACTATACACGGGGTTGGAGGAAGATTCCTACTACCCGGGTAGGAGCCAAAGTTTGTTCTAGTTCAAATCCATCTGTAGGACATACTTTGGTACCTTTTCAGTTTCCTACATTTTTTGGTGTCCAACTGGGTTAAGCCGGTTTCCATGAAACCCGTCCGGGTCTCGTGGGTTGATTCCACAATCTATTCAACAACATACCCAGCCCTGTCTAGCCAGTAGGTCACCGGCTAAAGCCGCCTGCGGGGACGGGCCTCTGATTCATTCCTAAAAACCCATAGGGTCCTCTAGCACATGTTCTCTCCAGTAGAACATGTGCTAGCCTTGTAGGGAGTTCCCGTAATCTTTCACTAGCCTTGTAGCCAAAACAATTTTGGCTTTTGTCAAAGCTGTATATGCTTTGGGATAGTCGTACTTTGATTTCTAAAGTTTGACACTACTTTGACAAACCCATAGGGTCCTCTAGTTTTACAATGTCTCTCCTGCTATCCTCTAAGGCCAGCTTATATCTATGTTTTAGAAATTGGATTTATGGCTACAAAATTCAGCTTTTGTTTTTGGCCACAACCACCAAACAATTTTGACCGTTAGATATCTCCTCAACTCTGTTAGGAATCTACTTTAAAACTCTCATGTTAGTCGGACCATGATCCATCGTCGTCCAATGATGCAGACCCCAGCATTAGCATCGTCATTCGTTTTTCTACTCATTGTTCTTATTTTTCTTTTTCTCTCACCCTGATTTGCTGCAGATGCAGCCTTTCAAACCTTTCAAACCTTGGCATTAAACATCTAAGGGGGCTCTCTGTAACCTCATCACCAATCACTTCACCCTTGATTATAAGATTCCTCCATCATTCTTGTATTGGTACATGACTTTGCTACCATGCTTGTGGTTCTTATGCAAGGATTTGAATCCATCTTGCATGGTTTTGCACGAAACTTTTTTGCAACAAGAACTTGCACTTCCTTCTCGCTCTAAGTAAAACCGTCGTCACATAGAGAGTGCTTGTCTTCACTGCCTAAGCATCATTAAAGAATCCTAGCCGAGCTTCCATTTCCATTCATCAAAGTCTCATCAAACATCTGCGTGTGGCCATTCTCCTTGCATTTGCGTGAGTCTGGGCCAAGGAACAACTGATGATTAGGGATATCTTCCAAGACTACTTTACAGAATTGTTTTCTAGTTTCTATCCTAGAGCCACGGGAAGGAATGTATAGGTATTTCCAATCTTTGAGGCACTTGCAAGCCAGGTTAACTCCCAGGTAATTAGCTTTGCTTGAAAGACTCTTCTCTGCTAATGAGCTAGTTGTGGCGATCAAACAGATTGGTTGGCTCAAAGCTCCAGGGTCGTATGGCAAGCCAACATTGTTTTTCCAACATTACTGGAGTATTCTACGTAGTTCAGCAGCTTTTTGTAAGTTTTCCATTATAGCTGAATGCCTAGGGAAATTAGTAAGACCTTCATTTTCCTTCTTCCCAAACAATTCTATCCCGAAGCCGCTAATTTCAAGCTAATCAGTTTGTGTGATGCCCTGTACAAACTCACTTTAAAAGTCCTGATCAATTGTCTTCGTCCTGCTATGGATTCCCTTGTTTCTCAGATTTAGCAAGGTTTTGTTCCGGGTAGGTATATTCAGGATAAATATTACCTTTGCCCAGGAGTTGGTTAACTTCATTTGGCAAAACCATAACAGACAATGATTGTCCGGCTGTGTTAAAAATAGACGCAAGTAAAGCTTATGATCGTGTTTGTTGGGACTTCTTGGAACAAGTTTTACATACTTCGATTTTTTCACTGGTTGGATTAAGTTGACAATGCAATGTGTTAACACAGTCTCCTATCCAATTTTAGTCAATAGGACACTGGGACCACTGTTAATTGGAAAAAAATTGGTTGCTACTCTGGTCGAAGGAATCTTCCTCCTATCTCTTTTATAGCGACAATCAATTGTTTCTAAATATTTCTAGTGAATTTTATTTAGTGACGCTAAAAAAGTGCTGCTAATAATTGTTGCTGAAAGTGTTAAAAGAAAAGTCGCTTGAAACATTTAGTGACTAAATAAAAGTCACTATACACGGGGTTGAAGAAAGATTCCTACAACCCAGGTATGAGCCAAAGTTTGTTCCTGTTAATTCCATATTCTGGGCTTTGACAAGGGATTTGCTCTCCCCATTTCTTTGATTTTATGTAGAGAAGCACAATCTATGGCCTTACATGATGGAATGGACTCTTGAGAGTTCTGTGGTATAGCTCTCTCTCAAAACTTTCTTCCTATATCGCATTCATTTTTCTGTGGGTGACAGTTTTCTCTTCTTTCATCTTACTTATGAATCTGGACGGTTTCTTTAGCGAACTCTAGTAGCCTACAGCAGGACGAAATGATTAATAATGACAAAATGAACCCTCAATTTTGGCATCAACACTCCTTGGCGGTTAGCGAAATTTGCGAAATCATGTTTCATGTCCCTTGGAGGGGATTGGGCAAATACTTGGGGGTGCAGTTGGACTAGATCGATAACATAATAGCATATTCTGAGTGCTCTGATGGATCAACTTAGGCAAAAATGTCAAGGCTAGTTGGGGTTATTGCTTAATTAAGCAGGGTGACTGACACTGATTAAGTCGGTGCTTTGGCTAATTTTTTTTTTTGTGCTCACACATTGTATGTCTGTGATTTATCTTCGGCATCTTTCTGCTATCAAGGTCACTCTGTGTCAGTAGCAGAGGCAGTGGGGGGCACAGGGGGGCACGTGCCCACCTACTGCCTCCTTCTTTTTCATTTAACCATGGCACATTGGCACCATTCTTTCACTGCTTCAGAAATGGTGGTAGATGGTGATGTCCAGATGAGGGGGCGGAGAGAGAGAGAGAGGAAAAACAAGTGGATAGTTTTTAAGGTGGTAGTTGGAAGGGTGAGTCTTAAGAATGGACTTAAATGCTTAAATAAATTTCACGTGTGTTCACAACCTATCCGGACTGCACCCCAGGGCCCGCTAAAAGACCCCAGTGGCACGACACGTCACCCGCTCGGCAGTCAAATTTGCTCAATATCGATGCTCGGTCAAGGCGCTCCGCGCTTTAAACATCCAGACGGCGATCGAAAGAGCCCTTCCCTCCTGAGGGGTCGGCCACCGCCCTGAGAAGGGGGTCGGCCACCCCCCTGAGAAGGGGGTCGGCCACCCTCTTTAAGGGGGGGGGGTCGGCCACCCCTCTAAGAAGGGGGTCGACCACTCCCCTGAGGATGGGGTCGACCAAACCCCTGAGAAGGGGGTCGGCCACACCCTGAGGAAGGGGGTCGGCCACCCACTTGGTGAGGAGGTCGGCCACTCTCCTTGGAAGTGGGGGGAGGGGTCGGCCTCCCTTGTCCTTGGGGGGGGGCCTGCTTGCCGCTGCTATCACCTCACTCAACGCATTATGCAATGCTCACTCATCATCAGTGGTCGCGTGACGCCCGTTGTCGCCTGCACATCGTTGCCGCAACAACCATCACGCACGAACGTGCATCGTCATCTAGGTACCGTTCTGCGACACTCGTTGCCGCTCTGGCCCTAGCCCTCACAATAGACCGGGGGCTCCGGCCCTCGCCAACACAATCGACTGACGGGCTCCGGCCCTCGTGGCGGGATGGGCTCACGACCCTAAAGCCCTCGCCGGCACAATAGACCGGGGGCTCCGGCCCTCGCCAACACAATCGACTGACGGGCTCCGGCCCTCGTGGCGGGATGGGCTCACGACCCTAAGGACCTCGCCGGCACAATCGACCGGGGGCTTTAGCCCTCGCCCGCACAATCAATCGGCGGACTCCGGCCCTCGCGGCGGGATGGGCTCACATACCCCAAGGCCCTCGCCAGCATACTCAACCGGGGGTTCCGGCCCTCGCGGACACAATCAACCGACAGGCTCCGGCCCTCGCGGGCACAATCAACCGGAGGCTCCGGCCTTCGCCAGCCCTATCACCCGGCGGGCTCCGGCCCTCGCGTGCACACTCAACCGGAGGCTCCGGTCTTCGCAATGGGGATGTGCTCACAACCCTAAGGCCATCGCCGGCATAATCACCCGACGGACTCACGGGGGGCTCCGTTCGTAGTGCCCCGGCACGAGGACCCCTTGCCATGGACTTTGAGCATTGAGCTATGAGCATGGCCGCTCATGTTACCAATGATCATCGACACTGCCAGGGCAATGACCCTTGGGTCACTCCGGGACGGGCGCAGGTCCACGCAGGGCATCGCGTCCGGCCTACCTGGCAGTTGGCTGCAGGGGCAACCCTCACCGCTGTCAGGATCTCGGCGCGTCTCATGACACATCTCGTGGGATTCAGTAAGGGCTTGGACTGAAGGCTGGGGCAACGGGCTACTCTGACCATGCTACCGCGGTTTGATCAGTCTCCTCAGACATGCAGAGAGACGCTGCAAGGGCAGGGCGGCACGAACTCGGGGACTGGCATTTCGACGGACAATCAATACTGTGGGACCCCCCTCCGGCGACGTGTCACTCCCGGAGGACGACACGTGTCGGCTGATGACACGCGCGCATTTGTGCCTATATATAGTGGACTTTGAAGCTTATTCAAGGACTTCTCCCTCATTTTGACATTTCACTTTCTCTCTCTAAAACTCATTCTCTCTGGATTTCTAGTGAGAGAAAGACATTTGAACTCCCGTCATCAGACTATTGACGCTGCACCTTTGACTCGGACTGTCGACCGCCGGCCCTGTTCGTCGTCGTTCTGCTTGCGAGGCGCTGCCAGCCCTCGCGACCTGCCTGGCAAGCCTTGCTCTCAGCCCTTATTCCATCCTTGATGTCTCTCACCTCGTCTACTTGGAAGCCAACTCAGATTGCATCCTTTGTGGCACCTCGACGTGGCAATGGAACCTCTTTTCGCACCAACAACGTGTTGATTAAATTAATGGTCATGATTTATAAAAAGAGCTCCATTTGGTTTTAATAATGACACTAATATATGATGTTATGGTAAATGAACACAACAAATGGACATTTTACTTAAAAAATGCTCCTAAAATGTGATGTTTGCTAAAACGATTAGAAAAATACGACACTTAACAAATTACATTTAACTTAAGGGATCACAGTATAAGACGCATTTACAAGAATGTCACTCAAATAAACGTCATAAATAAATGGCCTTTATACCACATTTTGTTGACGCAACTCTAATATTTATCTTTGTAGCCGTCTCAATCTTTGTTATTTGAATATTGACTTTTGGGTATAGTAAATTTGAATAATTTATTACGGAGTATAAGATTGTCCCTTGATCTCTTTGTTCTTTCATACTAGCCGACAGATCATGTGTTCGACAAAAGGTGGGACACAAAAATTAGAAAGTCTATTTTGATCTAGTAAAGTATAGTTATGTGTAATATGAAATTAAATTGGCACACAAATGTTTGGGTTACCCTTTGATTTGCTATGGGTCGAAGTGAGTGTATGAATTGGTTACTCATAAAATTGTGAGTGATTCACTCATGCTTATTCGACCTACGCTCGATTGGGTTGTGTGTTTGTTGGGTTTATATATTGTCACAATAATTAGGCATATGATTTAATTTCCTGTCGTGTATTAGGTGTCCACACCGTTTACAGTTTCTGGCTCCGCCATTGCTCTGTGTTACTCAATTTATGTTGGTCCGGCTAAACCAGTTCTGGTCATCTACAGTGGGTAAGCCGGAATGACTCGTGTTATCCTTTGGCTCAAGGTAGGTTGGGTTTTAGAAAATCTTCAGTAGATGAATCAGACTCTCCTAGAAAAATTTGGTGCAAGGATTCTTGTGGAATCTAGTAGTTCGATTAGCAGAGTTTTGCTGGGCAAATCTTTTAAACGTCAGACCTTCTTCATTGTAAATCTACAATGCAGTTTTCATGGCAGCGGAGTACTAGTATTCTCCGTGGCTGGAAGCTTTTACTCAAGGGACTATGGCATCATGTCACGATCAAGTCATCTTTTGGGTTTCAGGACACTAATTGGGTGCCTGGGTTCTATGCTCACCATATTGCTCACTTAAAATCCTCTACTATGGAGCAGTGGATTTTGTGGATAGTCAGGAGGGTTGGCAGGTAAGTAACTTAGGAGCACATCTTCCAGCACATGTCGTGGAGGCCATTAGTGGAATGTGTTTGTCCAGGTTTGGTTATCCAGAGCATGTTACTGGGTGCATTTGAAACATGGTTTGTTCAATGTGGGTTATTTATATCATCTTCTGGAGTCCGAATGTCGACAGGCGCCTATATTTGGTAATATCTCGTCGACTACCTGGAAACTCCTTTAGAAGCCGAAGGTTCCTCACTGAATCCAGTTTTTCCTCTTGCAATGTACTTGAGTCATGCTTCTAACTCGGGTAGCGTTGCATCATACAAACCTAATTGGTACTACATACTGCCCATTATGTTTTGATCAAGAGGCAACTGGAGATCCAGATCCCCTGCAGTTGCTAGGGTTACAGCAGGGGTGCTGTAGCCCAGCAACAGCCGTTGGATCGAGTTAATACGGAGCGAAGGGCTAAGATTAAGCCACGTCACCGGACACATTGAAGGCTCGTCCTTTATTCTGCCGACAAACACATTGTCTCCAAACCAACGAACCCATTCACTCTCTTTCCAGCTCCTTCTGCCGGCAGCCAAAACCCGCTCCAGCTTCCGGGGATGATACGGCGACGGCGCATCCGGTGGCGAACCGGCCGAAGACGCGAACCAACGATCCACCTTCCGGCAAAACGACGATGCCGGAACCAACGATTCAACAATCTGAAATCACGAACCAAGGACGGCGACGACACCGGCGCCTCCAGGGGACCATTCACTCTTTCGGATCCACAATTCCTTCGGTCGGCGGTGGAAGCCCCTACACCCCCGGCGACGGCACATCCGGTCTCTCTCCTGCAAATCCCGGCCGGCGGTAGAAGCCCTTACACCTCCCGAGCTAGCCCAGTACGTACGAACGAGTTGACGATGATGGTTCTTCCAAGCCAATGTAGACCGATTTTTGGAGGATAGAGATGGGCTGTAGAAAGGCGTCACACAGCACAGTGTATCAGGCCGCTTTTTGTATCGTATTTTCATGTGTGTTCAGTTGAGTTATGTCAAGTAACTGTGGAGGATTCCTACTGCCGAGGATGCTCATACCTTGTACCAAAAGAGACCAAAATGTGCGTTCTATGAGCAGTCACATCCTTAACTAACAAATAATCCCACACAAGGGCTGCAAGAATAACGATTAGAGGAGGAACAGAAGGAAAGGAAGTTCCATAAGCCCAACAGAAGGAACAGAAGCACTGGAAAAGGCAACGAAATCACCATCCCCATTTCTTTATCAAACCCTAAGGAAAATCCCAATATCAAATCTTCAAGCTACTCACCAATAGCGAGGAACCTCAGTCACCTGTTCACCATTATTATAAGTATCAATGTGAAAGCCAGACTTTTGACGTACAATGATATCTGCCCGACCGCCATTAATAGTTAGAAATATGGGCAAACCACAAGTCATGGCTTCAACCACACCGTCAATCCAGATGCCTCGTACGGAAAACGCAGGTAGGAGGGCTGGGTACAATTTCAGGCCGTCGGATGAGAGAGATAGAGTGAATGCGTCGCCGAAAGTTTCAGATTCGAATGTGCCATCGCCGTGCCTTGCAGAGTTTGGCGGAGGAGAGAGATTGGATTCGGCGTTAGATCGCCGGAAGGTGGATGTGCGTGGCCGAAAATCGATCGCCGTTGCTTGACGGCGTGGAGGAGTCTTCTGCCGCCGGCTGAAGAATTGGAAAGAAGGAGAGAGAGAGTGAAGGGTAGCCGACATTATTTGTTGGGAGAGTAAATGAGAGATAATAAAAATGGTGACGTGGCTTCATCCTAACCGTCCTCTTCCACCCAACTTGATCCAACGGCTGTTGCTGGGGCTACAACATGCCTGTTGTAACCTTAGCAACTGCAGGGGATCTGGATCCGCCTTTCATCTATTCTTCCGATATGAGATTGTTGGATCCGGATCGCCTGCTGTAGCTAGGGTAACAGCAGGCATGTTGTAGCCCTAGTTACACCGTCTGATCAAATTAGGTGGAAGAGAATGGCTCGGATGAAGCCACGTCACCCGAACTTATTCTCATCATTTACTCTCCGTCGACGCAAACCAACGACACTAGCTACACATACTCTCTCCCCCCAATTCCATCTGCCGACGGCAGAGCCTTCTCCACCTTCCGTCGACGACACTTCCAACTCTAGCTAACGACTCACTCTCCACCTCTTGGCAACGCCGTGACGGCACATCCCTCTTTCTCCTCCGATCTACACTCCCTCTTTCTCCTCCAAAAATCAAATTGACGAACCATGCATCCCCCACCAGCGACGACGTATTGAGAAGACGCATCTGTAGATCTATTGAACCATCGCCCACCTGTTGAACCCTTATGGCGGCGACATAACAGTGTTAGTACACTGTTCACCGGCTACAGCTCCACCTTCCGATGACCGAGATCTACACTCCCTCTCTCTACTCCAACAATCAAACCGGCCTGCAATGGGTAGTGCAGCCATGGGAGAACCATCAGCTTGGGATGGAATTTTTCATCAACACCTACCATAAGGTATCCGGCCAATACCTTGTATGACGGATTTTATTTTGTATGAATCCTTGATGTACCTAAAAGGAATACGAGTGTAACCTGCCTGCTGTATGAATGCATTTTAATTAAATGGCATGGTTGATGTAAATCGGGATATGCTCCAAATATATATATATATACACACACACACACACACACACACACACACACACACACACACGCCTACTACCATTGGCACCATCCATTGATTCAACAACAATCCTCCTGCTTTTGACTAGATCCTTTCATATTCCCTCTTCAGCATCTTAAGAGTGCATTATATTCCGAATTAGGGTCAAGAATCTTCTCAATAGATATACTGGTATGTTGCATCCTAATTAAGAAGGTTGGGTTCCAGCTAGCTACCACAATACATTGTAAGAACCTTTATTGTACTATAGGGTGAAGATTGTTTACATATGTTGGTTCTTAGTTGCTTATTGTGTTGACACTTTCTTGAAGGGAGACTGAGTTGCATCTCTAATTTGAATCAGTGAATTTTGGCAGACTCGTCGCTTTTTATGCTCCAATCTATGGGCCTTTGAAGGAGGGCGTAAAGGATCTTCGGTGCCGAGAAGAATGCCTGAGAGCAAGGCGGATGGTTTTTGTGCCAGTTACAGACAACTCAATGATTATGGACTCATATCCCTCTCCTAAATCTAGTGCATGACCAGTTTCTTTCCACTTCTGTATGGTCTGGGTTCCAGAAAAATCTTGGGCGGGTATTTGTAAGAAAGCGGTTAATGGAGGCCGGGTCATGTATGAGTTCATTAGCATGTTCAGTTTGTTGTATTGATCGTTCGGTTGCCTCTGTCCTGGCTCTTAGTTATACGTGTTATGGGCTTCTGATAATGGGTCTTTTTATATCAAGTTATTAGCTAGTGATATTTTTGCTGGCACAACTGTTAAGGAGGGCTGATTTGGAGAATAAAATGAGTAAAAATTACGCTCAAAATGATTTTGAGAATAAAATATTAATTTCACCAAAATCCAAAATTTTGGGGTATTACATTTTATACCTAGCCATAAAAAAAATGTTCGCAATATATATTTACAAAAAAGATCCCTTTTTCGTTTTAATGTAGTCCCTATAAACACTTTAAGACACAAATCAAGCTTACAGTAAGTAGATGATTATGACTATCAAAATAAAGAGATTTACCATGAGGCCAATAGGTTCAAAAACTCAACTACTAGTAAAAGCATCGCCTAAGCAAATGTGAATTACAGTTAGTGATAGAGTTAGCTCACTCGAAAGTGAGCGTAGAATATGTAGAAAGATAAATTCTTTCCAGACCTCCGAAAACAAGCTTGAGGGTTGGATGTTATGTCAACTCAATTAGGAATTTTCTCCTAGAATTTCATGCTAGCCATATCATGTTCGAATTGCCAACAACAAGGTGGACAAATGGTCGATTGAAGCCCATTGGAAATGCATAGTTGAGGCTTAAACTTAACTAATCGGGATGGCAAAATGAACCTGAAACTAATTCATCTATTACAAAAGAAATTGTCTCATGTTAACGTAATTTTAAATAGGAACGTTAAAGTAATTATCTCATGTACATATATGATATGGAGCATTCTAAGCTTAAAAATTCTTTTTAATGCTTCGAAATAGTAATCGTGTTGTAGTTAGCTAGTATTGTGTTATGGGAATTCTGCCATTGTACTCGGACGAGCAAACCTAATATATTTTTAATACCATTTGGAAAGAATGGTGTATAGCCTGGATCACGGACAACAATATACATACCCAACATAAACAGACCCCTCAAATTCTGTTCTTTACAACCCTCTGTAACATCTGAACAAGGAAACGAGTCTATAACAAGGAAAAAAGCTTTCAACCCTCTCAAATAATTAGAGAGACCTATCTACTGGCCAACTCAACAAAGTTGTTCACAAACAAAAAATTTTCCAAACCCATCACCACACAACCCCTCAAAATTTGACTCACACCTTTCCTCTATCCAGCATTAACAACCAATGGCTCTACATGCTTCCAAGCCCCTGCCAATGTCCTCACTTTTCAGAACTCCATTTACATACTCATCTTACAACTCAACAAGACAAGTTTCAGGCATCGGTCTTATTGCACTAACAGCGAGTGGTATTCAAACTGGAATATCTCGTCAAAAAATTTCTGGCACTTTCTTTCCAAGGAGCACATGCAATATCAATCTTAGGAGCTTGTCCTTGGGCTCAACATTACAATCATTTGCACCTGAAGATACATACTGACTCTTCCTTTATAATATCCCGAATGGCGAACATGAATGACCTATGGCCAGTGATGATACCTATTACGTATGATGTTTATACTATCGGTGCGACTTTCCATTTTTTTTTGGTATCACCAGTGAAAACGAAGACAAGCTAAAGGAGGCCCAAAATTTTGCTCAGTTGACTCTGCTAGAACATGGAGCCAGGAATAGCACTGTGAATGATATCTGGAAGCAATTCCACTATTTTGAAGTAGACGTAATCAGCCACTACATAGACGCCATTACTACGTACGTACCTGTCCTTGATTGAATTTTTGAGAAAGAAAGGGGATAATACTTGGGCCTGCTCGAAGCACCCCAACAATCCAAGGACTTGACTTTCACATAACACAACAATTAGTAACCAAACACCATAATCCAGACCAAGTATTCCCTCCTTCAATTGCCTGAATACTCATAAAGCCTTTTGCTGCTTATTTGTGGCAAGTAAAGCCTGTATACTTCAGTTAAGCTATGTTTTATACGTATACATTGTGGTAAACTTTTCTTTCATATTAATGCAGTTCTATTCCGGAGGAAAAGAAGAAAAAAAGACTTTGTTCGTGCAGATATTTCCGTTTTATCGTACGTCGGTACGTGTCTCCCTTTTCCCCTCCCTCTCTCTTCCGCTCCCCCACCCCCACCCCCACTCCTCACGCACGCGCACATATTGTATCTTCATTTTTAGGAAATACAATTTTTACTATCATTTAAAGCGATGAGTATTTTTAAAACATATATGATTTACTGGTATTTTAAAACACATATTAGTCCTCTTGCTTTTGACAATCGTTAAATCAGTACTAAGCTTATCATCTTATTAGATAATTGGTTGGCTCTGACTCCACCACCTGCCTGTCCCCAGCGCCACCACACACACCAATCAACAAAGGTAAAACACCGGTAGCATCACCGATTACTATATTCAGCACAACGTTGCAAACAAAATGCCCGTTAAAAGGGAATGCCTTTGTTAGTTGTTACCAAACCCTGTCCTTGAATTCGGGTCATACAGGTGATGTGTCAACCTTGAGACTGCAAATTTTTCGGCTCACACGTACAACGAATTCAAACCGTCTGATCCAACTACCAGAAAGCAGCCAGGGTCTTTAATTCGCCTCACATCCATTTAATGGCCCCTCCTCCCTGCCTTCCATTTCTTTTGGAATCTAATTCAATTGCTAGCAATTTTTGGGTGGCAGTGGCTGCTAAATTATCCACGAGATGGGATGCTATTGCACAAAAGAATAAAAATTGATTTAAACTTGTCGCTAAAATTTATTGTGACACTTCTCCGCACTATTAAACTTGTCGTTACTTGTTGTCATCGGAACAACATGTCCAACCTTAGTTATTCAACCACAGGGATGACATATTTAGAGTCTTGCCAGCACTCTTAACGGTGTCACTGACCATATTCTGCAGTCGTTAGTCGTTACTAGATGGAAGGTTGCTGCCCATCACTGCAACTTTAGCTGTAGCTAAGTTTTTATATATCTCATTTCCATATTATCCCGTTGTTTCGAGAAATAAGCCTTTCGACTTTATTACAATAAGTCCTAACATATCTGTTTAATTAAATGAATAAATTCATTTTTTTTAAAACTATCCCCAGTTTTGTACCAATAAAAGAAAATTCAAGGGAGACCATGCTAGAGCAGGAAAGACTAGTAAATCTGGAACGGTAGATGGCAAATATTCTCTTAATAATGAAAAGACAAAAAGAACACTTGGGAAGCACGTGGCAAAATATATTTTTGTAATATTATAAGTTGAATTGGTGGAATGTTGTTGTGCCTTGAGGCTGCCTATAACTGATGAGAGGGGTTGCTCTAGTCACGTGCTACATGCCCTCCCAGCTACCACTCCTTGGCACCTATATAAGTTACCCCATGCACATCATTCTCTTCCACACTCACCTCATAATCCACACCCTAAGTTCCATTTCAAGCCCCTAAACTTAAATTTGAGAACATGGTTACCGTCGAGGAGGTTCGGAAGGCTCAGAGGGCTGAGGGCCCGGCAACGATCATGGCGATCGGAACCGCAACTCCGGCTAATTGTGTCGACCAAAGTACTTACGCGGATTTCTATTTCCGTATCACAAACAGCGAGCACAAGACGGAGCTCAAGGAGAAGTTTAAGCGCATGTGTAAGATATCGTCTCCCTCTTTTATGTTATACCGTCGCTTGATCGGCATGTCAGTAACGCCCATAAAGAGTCTTTTGCACATATATTACACGATGATTACTTAAAGGTGCTTATGTTGGAAGTTTCAAAAGAAGTAAATATATCGAGCCATGACCAGCTTCAATGCCTGTGTGTCAAATGCAAGCACATAGAAAACATGGGGAATAAAGGGTTTCGGCTTTAGTCCTACGGCTAAAACTGAAGTTCTCACTTGAAGAAAAAAAACCTTTATATTGATGAAGTATGTCGAAATCTGTCATCAGCGACTTGAACATATTCTTGCTCTATGGTTGTCTTTGTCATTTATTTTTATGACAGACTATTGTACTATATATTATGCTAAAAAAGTATTTAATGATTTTTGTAATCGGTATAGATGTTACAGTTGAGATCTTGAGTTTACTCTTTAGAAAACATTGAATGGGAAATGAACTCACAACGTCAGTCATTAACAACTTGTCCAGGTCAATGCACTAGCTTCAACAATAAATTTAAGTAGCGAGTGCAGTGACAAAGTTCAACTAGCAACGAGTCCAAAGTCAAGTTAGATACATTTGCAAATGTGTCAATTTCACTCTACCAAAAAGTCCTTCAACTTTAAACTTTGCAGTCTCCTGATTTTTCTACGATAAAATATTATTAGCTCTAACAACAAACAAGATGCTGGTGACCTTGAAATTATGCACGTTTTAGTAGAATTGGATTACTATTATACAAATTACTAAGAACTTTCTCATGATGTGCATTTTAGGCGAGAAGTCGATGATTAAGAAGCGTTACATGCACCTGACGGAGGAAATTCTAAAAGAAAATCCAAAAATGTGCGAATACATGGCACCATCACTTGATGCTAGGCAAGACATGGTGGTGGTAGAAGTACCAAAACTTGGAAAGGAAGCAGCAACGAAGGCGATCAAGGAATGGGGCCAGCCCAAGTCAAAGATTACCCATCTTGTGTTTTGCACCACTAGTGGTGTGGACATGCCCGGCGCGGACTACCAGCTCACCAAGCTCCTTGGCCTTCGCCCGTCGGTCAAGCGCCTCATGATGTACCAACAAGGTTGTTTCGCCGGTGGCACGGTTCTTCGCCTTGCCAAAGACCTAGCCGAGAACAACAAAGGAGCTCGTGTGCTTGTCGTTTGCTCTGAGATCACTGCAGTTACATTCCGTGGGCCTAGTGACACCCATCTCGATAGTCTTGTTGGACAAGCTTTGTTTGGTGACGGGGCAGCTGCTGTGATAATTGGGTCTGACCCAATTCCTGAGGTAGAGAAGCCTTTGTTTGAGCTTGTCTCCGCAGCCCAAACCATTCTCCCTGACAGTGATGGTGCCATAGATGGACACCTCCGCGAGGTTGGGCTTACATTTCACCTACTCAAAGATGTTCCCGGGCTCATCTCCAAGAACGTTGAGAAGAGCCTAGTCGAGGCATTCAAACCTTTGGGTATTTCAGACTGGAACTCACTCTTTTGGATTGCTCACCCGGGTGGACCTGCAATTTTAGATCAAGTAGAAGAAAAGTTGGCCCTTAAGCCCGAGAAACTAAAGCCCACAAGGCATGTTCTTAGTGAGTATGGAAACATGTCAAGTGCATGTGTACTCTTCATCATGGATGAAATGAGAAAGTCATCAGCCAAGGATGAGCTCAAAACCACTGGACAAGGGCTTGAGTGGGGTGTTCTTTTTGGGTTCGGGCCAGGGCTGACCGTGGAGACAGTGGTTCTCCATAGTGTGTCCACTTAAGTGAGCTCCAACGTGTGGCCTGGTCAACTTGCCTCTCTTTTGCTATTGCTTTTGTGGTTTTCTTCTTGCTTTGTTCAATGTCAAGATTTATGTTATATGTAGGACTGCCTAATAAATTAGTGATGAAATGTTGTAAGTTTCGAGATTCTATTTGGAAGCATAATCTTGTTTTCGTGCATAGGCTGTGACAGTCAAACAAGGCAACAAGCCCATGAGATAATGTAAAATGGGAACCTCTCAAGCTTTAATACTACTTCTGGAGTTCTTTAAGTAACGCCATATTTGTTTCTTGTCTTTGAAAGCAAAAAGTGGAATGCCCGCGTCAAGATTTAATGTGATAACCACTTTCATGGATACAAAGTTGTTCAAATTTACCCAAAATTGTGGGACTGCAGATTCTCAAATGTCAAAGACATTTTCTTTAAATCCTTAAAGTCATACGAAAGAAACAAAACGGAACGGAACGGAACAAATAAAGATGGACTATCAGCTACACAAGTGGCAGCCAAATCAATCAAGGCCTTTGCTTACCATGCATACTCTCACCCTCAAGGGCTTTCTTGGATGTGTGTGTGTTGTGTGTGTGTGGTATACACCCACATGCCAGGATTTCCTAACCACAACATTGATCATGAAGTTTTAGTACTTTCACTGAACCACTGCTGCCTAGTCATTTTACTTCCGTGTGAATGCAAGTGTTTGTTATTGGTAGGGTGGACTGGTGTTCATAAGACAGGGAGACAAAGTAAGAAAAACATGAAAGAATAGCAAGGGTAATTTTAACATAGAGAAGCACCTACGTCAATGAAAATGATGTTTGCCGGTCTTTCCAAACAGGAACATAAATAAAGTTAAAAGTTAAGCACTTAATCCTACGGAACTACGTGAAAATTGCATTAGTTCATGAATTCTCCTCTGCTTAATTATAACCTAAATCATGTCCAGCCCTTACCAGCTTGCACTTGCTCATATATAGCCACTGCTTTTCCCTTTACTTCAGGCCTGTTGAGCATCTCAGATCTTCTGCTTCTAGACGGATGCGTTGAACTATAAGACACCTCTGGTAACGACTTGTAAAATATTGGATCCACTCGAGGATCATACCCTGCGGAGGCTATAATCATCAATCCTATGTAGTCCGCTTCTAATTCACGCCTACCAAAAACAAAAGGAGTTCACAAGTTCTTTTGTTTAAAACATTAAACGAGTAATTTCAAAGAAATGTACATTCTCAAAACTATATGCAAGATGTATGTCAAAGCATCTCAGGTTGGAAAGTCGTTCAATTTTGAATATACATGTGCAGCGAATCAAATCAGAAAAAAGTTGTACCTTCGGGAAAGGTAACACTCGACAAATTCTTCCACAAGTGGTCTAATGAAATCACCAACCAGAGCAGAAATCCAGACGCTTGTCATGAGCTTCTCAGATAGATGCCAAGCCACACCATGCCCAACCTGACCAGAATAAACACCTTAGAAAGCTGTAATACCACCCAACATGACTATGTCCTTGCAACATATAATGAGGTCAAGCTAATAACAACCAAAAATCACACTTTAAGCATGTTTAACTTTCTTTGATTTCCATGAAAGCTCATTCGCAAAATCTCACTGGCTGAGGAAAGTTTCTCGTCTATTGCCCACATGAAGTTATCTGCTGTTTGGCCATGAGGCTCATTGAGGCTTTCTCCTTCCGAAAGGCACCTCGGCCGGAGAGTTGGGCTCTCATCCTTGTAGATTGGGATCCGGAGATCACACCACAACACCCATAAAACCCAAATGACTGTTTATTCGTCATGGTTTCCAAAATGGAAGTGGACAAAGGTAAAAAGAGCAAAAATGCAGAAACATCTAACATGGCTGCCTAGTTGACAACAAAATATTCGTCCAGAACTATCAAATTTGTGTAAATCCGTTGATTATGCCAACATAATATTGATACCTTAACAAGACTAAAACAAATTCAACTTTCGGAACACCCCACCTGCCATCCTCCATACCCCGAATTCATGCCAAAAAACCAATGTAGTAAAATGTAGGCACATAAAAAGCTTTCCACTTCAATCCATCCAAATGCCAAACTCCATATTCCACTTTAATCCATCCAATTGCCCAACTCGATGCAAAACTCAATCTATAAATTGCCCAACTCGATGCCAAACTCAATCTATACCTCTGGCTAGTTTTCCCCTCCGCCTTCTTCTTACCTTTAGAAACCCGTTTCCTACATTTGGGCGCAACCCCATAAACCCTGACTTCATTATATATCTTCAAACCACTATGCACGCCTTCAAGAATCCTTCGGAGAATCAACTGAACCCTTTTGCTTTCTGGGCTGTTTGGGGGAAAGATTGTGCTTTTCTTAGAATTCCTTCCGATCTGTCTTTCCGGTTGATTCCTGAATACAATCTGAGCATAAAACAAAATGGGCTCTGTTCGAGTAAGCAATTGTCTCCAAGCTTTACACAATCGCAAGGATTCCGATATGCTAAATTTCACGCCTTTAGTGCCGTGGTCATTAGGGCTTCTTGACCCGGTTGTTGGCTCCTTGAACATACCCAGTTTAGGAAGGGGATATTGAATCCGGGTACAACCTGAAGTTGGATGGATTTCGAACTGCGCAAGCCTTGATTTTATGTAAGACAAGCCCATGGAGAGTGGTTTGGTGATGCATTTAAAGCGGAAATTCCAGCTCATAATTTGAATGTAACTCGAACAAAATCAACCGGTAAGCGTATGGATTTGATTGAGAGATTTGATTACGCTGTTGAAGTCAAACCTAGTTCAAATTTACAGCAGAACTACCTTCTACAATTAACGTTCATCTTCTCACCTTCTTTTCCAATCCCAACCATCTATTTTTTATCCTTTATTTCTGCAATTATTTTGTTATATATTCATTTTGTGATTAAATATAGTTATTGATTACTTACTCGCAATTGTTGACAAACATTAGACTTTTTAAATTCTTCATCCAAAGTTTTTTTAAATGTTGTCGGGAACATTTTTGCCAAGTTGTAAGATATCGCCTCCCACTTCTACATTCCATAAAATATTACATGATACTAATCTACATGTGCTTATACGGAAATTTCAAAAGAAGTTAACGTACAAGTCTTTGATCAGATTCAATGCATTGTGCCGAATGCAAATACATAAAAAAAATGAAAAATAGAGTATCATGCACTTGTCATGTCCTGAGAGAACTCACGCTCAAGCTGTGCGGCGCCTAGACAAGCCAACCCGATGGTCGTATAAGTCAGCATTTTGCCCCAAAACTTGCCAGTCATGTTGGCAAGTACCTCACCAACACTGGTTGCCTCCTCTGCTTGGCGTGGAGTTCCCTTAGTCTCTGCGACTCACTCACACACATACACAATAAGCACGGTTGAATGCAAGAAGGTTTTACAAGAGGACCACACTCACTCTTGGATATATCCGTATATATGTATAGAAAACTTTGTGTGCGATAACCAAAATATGGTTTAAAAGAAGTTAGTCATATACAACGAGCCCGTACAAATATTTTATCTTCAAAAGCAAAATTTAGTGGCTAATGGAGCTTCCTTTCTTCCCTACAACAAAATTTTGTGTTCTAACGACAAATTAGACTCTTGAGGGCTTGGATTTTATGCAGGCTTTATGGACTTGGATTAGTAGAGTCCAAATTAATAAGAACACTTTTCACGATATGTATTTCAGGCAAGAAAGCGTTCCATGCAGCCAATTGAGAAAATTTTGAAAGAAAATACAAAAATACTGACTTGATGGTGGTGGTAGAGGTACCAAACCTCGGAAAGGAAGCAGCAACAAAGGCAATCGGAGAAAGGGCGCAGCCCAAGTCCAAGATTACTGCTGTGTCATTTGCACCACTAGTGGTGTGAACGTGCTCGCGCGGACTGCCAGCTCATGAAGCTCCTCGGCCTTCACTCTTTGGTCAAGCGCCAATGCTGCATTAGCAAGGTTGTTTTGCGGGTGGCATGGTTCTTCGCCTGGCTAAAGGCTTAACCGAGAATAATAATCGCGCACTTATGCTTGTGGTTTGCTCTAAGATCACTGCAGCGCGCTACATATTGTTATTAGGCTTAGCACCCAGTTTCGCTTATATTTTGTTGTAGGAAATACTCTTCAAAGCTTAAATTTTGCAACAGCTAATGGCGTTATTTGTTTTGATTTGCATAGCTTTGCAGTTTACTATCTGAAAGATAAAAAGAAATGCTTACGTATCTAGCACTGATTAAATATTAAAACAACATGACTCGGTATAACTTTCCTAGCTAGGGAAGTAACTGCTTGCTAAAGTTTGGTGAAATGATGAGAGTTTCTAAATAATTTGTGGTTTATAAAACTCATTGCTTTATCCTTACTAATGTGTATGTTGTCCAAATCTGTCTTGAGGTACTCAAAAGCCTTCACCTTATTTTACGTATTTTTTGTTTAAGTGTCTTGACAATAAAAAATGCAAATATTACACATACATGATTTATACCACCAATGCGATACTTTTTGATAGGCTATATATTTTCGGTAACAAAGTTAGCTAAAATTGCATTGTCTTATATGATTCTATTGTAACAAAAAAATATATATATGTATATTGCTATTGGCTTATGTAAATTAAAGATAGAGAGTCCTCTAATTCTTTAGTTGTCTTACGAATATGAGGGTCGAGGTACAAGGCATTGAAGTCTTGGATGCAGAGTTCACGTGGTGTTAGTTGCTGTAAAAGATCACTTATGCTGGTCATGAAAATCTCTTAGCACAACTAAACTGAATACTGGTACGAGTCTTTGTAATATTTTTTTAATCACCTTGAGTTAAGCTCTTGACATGTAATTACCTGTGATGTACATTTGGTACCTGCATATTTATGCCATCAAAACTGGTGAAAAATTGGCATACCTTATGAATTGTGCTTCTAGAGCGTTCAAAACTTTGAAATGCAAATGAAAATTGGGGTTACACATCGTAGAAGAGGTCACTGTGTTCACTAGCTGGTAGGATCTTTTTGCCAGTTTCAAGACTAATAGCTCTAAAGTATTCTGTTGTTAAGAGTAGCATCCCAACCAAGATGTAAAACTATCGAGTATTGGTAGGTTCGCGAAGTTAATTAAGTAATATGAAACGGACAAAATATTGCACTAGAATATTTATGGATTTAGAAATAATCTACTATGTTGTGCTTGTGGAAGTTGCGTTATCATAGAGGTGGTAAGTGCAAAGTGAATACGTGAAATTCTTGGAGGGATTTGAAAGAGAGATTTGGGGAGCCAAAATTCCCAGTTGAAATAACCACTCTAGACTATCTTTTGTCCAATCAACAAAAAACTTACCTTCCACAATTTAAGCATACTTTTGCGCCATAGTTCTTTCTACATTTCTAACGTTCATCACACACTACCTCACCTTCTTTTCAAATCAAATCCGAGACACCTATTTTTTGTCTTTTGTTTTGTCAACTTATTTGTTAACTATTTACAGCATCGCCAATTATAGCTTTACAACACCAATCCGTAAAAGGTGCCAAACATAAACTTTGGAAATTCTTCATCCAAGCATACTCTATGGGTTAATCATGCCTAGGTCGTTGAGAATGACGTGAAATTATGGTCAAGGACACAAAGTTTTGGAAAGGCAACTGACAATCACGAAAGCCATGAGATTTGTATCGGTCATGTCCGTTGTCGCTGACTCGTTAAAAAAGTGTATATTTTTTCTTGTCTCCTGAAACTCTATATTTGAATTGTCAGTGCTGCCCCTGTCCAACACACTTTTTCTCTTACATTTCTCTCTCTTTTGCATTTCGCCTATCTCTTTTCCTCCTTTGTTACATCCTCACGGCATAGTTATCAATACCGTACCGAACTGGCCGTACCGGTACCGGCCGGTTCTTACCGTTTTTGCCTTTTACTGGTACAATATCCTTTAAATTTTGTACCGGTCAAAATACCGCTCTGTACCGGTTGTACCGGCCGGTACAGGTGATACCGGCCGAGATATTGTGTTTTGTACCGGTTCCTTAAAAAATGTAAAAGTAACAAATTTTGTTAAAAAATTTGTAAATTGACTGTATAAAGACTAAATAGAAAAACACTATAAGTTCTATTATAGTACTAATCAAGCTTTTGTAGCCTCCTACTCATAAAATTCATTACAAATTGTAAAATCTTTCCTGATAAGTTTTCAATCTTCACTTATCTTTGATCTACTTCATACATGTAAACTTTAATCATATTCTTTCATCTATATGATGTACTACTTTACACACACCCGTTCGCGCACACACACAAAAACAACTTATTCTTGAACCCAAAGACATTATTATTAAACTAACTAGCTCATTTGAAAACTATGGTAAATCAAGCTCTATAGGATAAACAGTTTATTTTAGAAGAACTGTAAATTAAAAAAATATATGTATATATTGTTAGTTCGCCAGTGAATAAATAATACAAATAGATTTTGTTGATGCAAATCTTGAGACGGTACCGAAACGGTACCGGTACCGGTACGTACCATTTTAGGGAAAAAACGGTACGCACTCCGGTACGGTATTCATAACTATGCCTCACGGTCACCATCCCAAGTCCACCGCCCCTTTGCCGCCACCATTAGTTCCCACCACCGTGCCAACCATCACCCCACCGTCACGGTAAACAACACCATCATATCAAATCTCTCTCTCTCTCTCTCTCTCTCTCTCTCCCCTCTCTCTCTCCCCCTTCCCTCTCTTCCTCTATCACTCTTTCTTGCAGCCACCGCCACCGCCATATGACTGCCAACACCCTGGAGCCCACACCATTACTCACCACCGATCGCTAGCTACTGCCCGCCATCATCATCTGCATCCACTCATTCTACTAATACATTAGGAAAATCTTTGTAAGATAATGGAAACTCCATTGTGCCTTTAAGTTACTTAAGCTCCCTAAACACCACATTCCAATGGACTTGCCTGGGTTATGAGTAAACCTACTCAAAATACCAACCGCAAAGGCTATATATGGTTAGGTACACTTCATATTATACATTAGACTGTCAATTACACTAGAATACTTTTTATTGTTAAACACATTTCCGATCCCTTTATTTGTCCTTAACTTGATAGAAGGATCATATGGATCAGTAATTGGGGCACAACCCTTACGATCAAATATCTTTAACTGTTCCTCAATATAATGAGACTCTGACAATGAAATGGAATCCGAGGATCTAATGATTTTCATATCCAAAATAACATTGGCTTCCCCCATATCCTTCATATGAAAAATATAAATAACTTGGTTTCCAACACAATATCTAAATCATTACTAAAGATTAACATACCATCAACATACCATCAACATACAATCATATTATTATATCGTATCCATTATTAAACTAGAATAAATGCACTTATCACCATTCATTTACTCTTAATCCATGAGATATAACGACTTTGTCAAATCATTCATGTCATTGCTTAGGAACTGTTTAAGGCCATACATAGATTTGATAAACTTACAAAGCTTTGTTTCTTGGCCTTATAGTACAAAACCTTCTGATTGTTCCATGTACTCTTCTAAAACACTATTTAAATGCTAGTCTTGACATTCATTTGGTGTTTAACTGATGTATAACCAAAGCTTGGTTTGACATTATAAATCCATTTCATTAGTTATAGCTTCTTGTGATAAGGCAAAATCTCGAGAAGTGATGCTTCTTGATATGTCAGACTGTCATGCTCTACGTTACATATAAAAAGAGGAATTATTTTCATTTCTTTCTACCTCAAATATAAATTCGTAGATATCTGGACCAAAAGACTTTTCTATTCTTATTCTCTTACTTCTTCTTAGTTCATCACCTTCCCCTATTTCTGGAGTAGGTTGATCATGATCCTCATTGATCGTGTCTTCATTTGTCCGTTTTCGAGAGTGAGAGTTCTCAAAGAGTTTTGCTTCTCTAGATTCCAAAATAAAGTTTTGGCTAACAAATTCCGTAGTTTCCGTGGTTAAGACTTATATACCTTTCTATGCTGAGCATTAAATGTAAGACACATTCAATTGCCTTATCCACCACTTTGGGTGAATTAGGATCAGTAACCTAACTGATGCCCTAGACCCCCACACCTTGAGGTGTCCAAGAGAAGGTTTTATTTTTTTCCAAAGCTCATAGGGTGTGACATTAGTAACCTTGTAGGGTATACGATTTAATATATAGGTAGCAGTTGTAAGTGCTTCTGTAACGCCTCGGAAATACAGAACTTAGTCACTCACTTGATCATTTACACATTGACAATAATATCCTCAAAACCAAATAGACAACTATTATCATAACAACTAAACCATTGATCAAACCATACTCTCAGTAGACTGTCATAAATGAAATACCAAATTTAAATCTAATGATTTAAAATTAGGGTTAACGGCAAAATTGTCCCATGAGGTTTACACATATTTTGCACTTCGCTTCCCGTGTTTACAACTTTGGCAATAGTGTTCCTTGAGGTTGACAAAATCATTGCAAATAGCTCCAAAATTGGATGTTCGTTCAATTTTGGACGTTAAGTCCGCCTGTGCGGTGCACATGCCATTTTGGCATGGGCAAATTTGTCATTTTCCCTGCCTTATCTTCCCTTTCTCACTCTGTTCATATATATATATATATATAGGGAGCTGATCCGTTGCTAGCGCTAGCAGCGCTAGCACCGTCCGCTATATAATGTAGCGGACGGTGAATTATCGTCCGCTACATTATATAGCGGACGGCAAAACAGCGCTAGCAACGTGCTAGCGCTAGCAATGGATCACGACCCATATATATATATATATCTTATGCATCCTCTTTGGAATTTAGCCCGAACGGCATAGTTTCTGTGGTCTGAATCTCGGATCCATTCTGACCCGGTGGAAAGGAGTTTGCGAGACTGCAATTTAGTTCTCCACAAGGAATTGTAAGAGGAAGATAATTTGAGCTCGGTTCTTCTCCAAAGGATACGAAATGGCTGTGGGATTGGACGGACCTGGCAGATTCGGTGGCAGAATTAACGACAATGTTGAATTCTGGTCGCCGAGGGCTGCTGACTGGCATGGAACTCACACGGCGTCCACCAAAGCCGGGATGTGTGCTTTTAAGGCTAGCATGTTTGGTTACGCTTCTGTTATTGCTAAAGGTGTTGCTCCTAAAGCAAGATCGGTGACTAACGAAAGTTCACCGGTGTATCTTTATATGCCGGATAGCCGCTAAGCGGGAAAATGTATTCACTAGTTTACCCTGGTAAATCTGGTGTACTTCTGCTTCCCTGTGCATGGAGAGTTCACTTGATCCTATGGGGAGGACACAAGAGAGAGAGAGTGAGAGAGTGAGAGAGTGAGAGAGTGAGAGAGAGAGACAAAGAGAGAGAGAGAGATGAACATAGTGAGAAAGAGAAGATGTGGGCAGGGGAAATGACAAATTTTCCCATGCCAAAATGCCATGTACACCGCACATGCGGACTTAACATCCAAAATTGAACGGACATCCAATTTTGGAGCTGTTTGTAATGGTTTTGTCTACCTCAAAGAAAAATATTGTCAAAGTTGTAAACACGAGAAGCGAAGTTGAAATACGTGTAAACCTCAGGGGACAGTTTTGTCATTAACCCTTAAAATTATAATGTTCACCCTCACAGGGGTTCTAATAGACAATACACTGACTTAAACCAAACTCTCTCGCCTAGCTCCAATCCATACCCAAGCAACCTATTGATGGTTATTATCCGCGGAAGATAAGTCAAAAGAGAGTTGCTTTTGAGAGCCCAGTAAGGTCAATCAAGGATCAGGCACTACAAAACGTAGGAGTTTACATATTAAGTCAAATGACAGTTTGAAAAAGGATTATAAACAAGAATACATCATCTCATTATAGATACAAGAAAGAGTATCAACTCAATCCCTCAAATCAGTAGACATTTCAAAGATTTTAGATACAGTAAAACAGAAGCAAATGTTATTGAACATGAGCAGTATATAAAAGAAATGTCACCCCCGACAGTGCTCAGTAACACAGACTACATATGCGTATGCATAAAACTAGTGCACTTAGGTAGACTAGTTGTAACCAAAGCGAAAGAACCAATCTTTTAACACCCGCAGCATAGACCATTCTTATAATGCCTCAATTCACTATCTCATGTTAATATGCCTAAATATATATATATATATATATATATATACATATATATATATATATATATATATATATATATATATATCGCTAAATCAACATGTTAATCGATGCTCAATGGATAATAAATGATGAATAGCAATAAGGGTTTCAATGGTCATTTTTCATGTATGGTTTTAAATGCAATAATGCATTCTCATATCAAAACATAAGAGAGTTGAATGATATTCGATAACAAATTAGAATTAAAATATATGCAGTCAAATATGATGAATTAGGTTCTGGATATAAATCTGTGACCTCGGTTCGAAGTTAAGCTAAGTAACTTCAATCCGACATCTTCTGAATTAATCTAAATTGAATAATTTCATGATCAAAATACATTCTCGCCTTACAATACCATAAACCCAATACCAATTGTTTAAACTTTGTTCACTTCTACTCTCAAAAAACTGTAACCAAAACTAAAACGGATCCCACAAATGACCAAACCTAGCCAGAAAACTCCCCACATTCCCCAAGACTTAATAATTACCCAAACTTCTTAATAAATCCTTACAAAATACTTTTGTGGCTTAAAACAGTACTAAAAGTTATAATATGAATTTTTGAATATTTTTTAATTAAAAATAATTCTCTAAATGAAATAAAAGCCCATAAATAGTCATAATTCTTTCTAACTAAAATAAAAGTCCCATAATTTCAATAATAGCTTGATAATGTACATATAAAAATTTATGCCAGGATTTAAAAAGCATTAAAAGCTGTTTTAAATCATCCAATTTCGCTAAATCAAATGTGATACGGATAAAGGTACAAAATCAACTCTAAAATTATCAAATTTAAATTGAGACTTATCTATACTATAACGACATTACTATAATTTTTCTAGAATTTAATATGAATGTTAAAGACTCCAAAAAAGTTTTAGAAGAATTAAACTTGCAGAAAATATTAAAAATATGAAAATTTTCCAGACATTCTAATATAGTCTAAGATATCCTACTGTAAAATTTCAAAAGATAACTATTACTGTGCACCAACCCACGCATGCACTGAACACAACCAAGCACGTGGTACACATGTTCAAGCTACCACCTAACAACAATACCTTTTTCATTTCTCCTTCCTCTCATCTCTGCACATTCACATTATACCTAGAATACAAATACACTCGAACGCATGTACACACACACACACACACACACACATACACATATTGACTGCCATCATGGCAGGCTCACACACACGCGTGCGCAGGGGAGGAATTAACACACAACACACAAACACACGGTACACCCTCACTTACACATTTCACGAACACCTCACGACACAGACACACACACACACACACACATTCCTTCTCTCACGGCAGACATCGAACACACACATGGCTAAACTTAATCACTTTATCTTACTCTCTCTCTCTCTCTCTCACACACACACACACACAGACACACACATATTCCTTCTCTCACGGCAGACACCGAACACACACATGGCTAAACTTAATCACTTTATCTTACTCTCTCTCTCTCTCTCTCTCTCACACACACACACACACACACACACACACACACACATTCCTTCTCTCACGGCAAAGACTAAACACAGACACATGGCTAAACTTAATCTATTTATCTTACCCCCACACAGTTCTCAACCCCCCCCCCCCCCAACTCCCCAATTACTGAAAATTAAAAATTGATGATGGAGTGTAAAAATTTACCGAAATCAAATTCAAACTCATCGGAGCTCTACTAACCGCCGCCTCACTTCTCAATATAATCTCCCCCCCTGCGGCCCTCTCCCTCCCTCCCTCTCTATTTCGCTCTTCCTCTTTATTCAAAAAAGCTCAAATTTCTCATGTTCCGTCTTGCTTATTCCCTCTCTATGTTGACCTTCCAAAAAAAAAAAAAAAGTTTACAAATAAAAAGCCTAGATTAATATCATTTAATTATCTAACTAACCCTAATTTAATTAAAATTTTAACTAACCCCCTCAACTTCATTAAATGCCTAACGCACTCAGCCTCACTAATCTACAACTTCCTATTAAAAAATGTCCTTGTTTCCAACGATATCGCTCATGCTAATTGTCACTAAAGACCCTAATTAATATCACTTATAATAGCTATCATTAATTTATAACTTATGGTTCTTAAAAATTGTTGCTAAAGATCATAAATTGTTGTGTTAACCAAATCGTTGCTAGGGATCCAATGAATAAGGATATATATATATATATATATATATATATATATATATATATATATATATATATATATATATATATATATATATATATATATATATATATATATATATGGAGCTGATCCATTGCTCGCGCTAGCAACTTGGGTTAAGTTTCTAGCGCGATCTGGCCGTCCACGCACGATCTGTGGACGGTCCAGATATGTTTTTCGCGCTTTTTTTAAGTCCGTCCGCTACATTATGTAGCAGACGTTTCTTTTTACAAATATACCCTTATTCCCGTCCGTTACATTATGTAGCGGACGGACTTTTCTGACATTTTTTTCTCTCTCTCATTAATGCTCTGACTTTTTTTTTTCTCTCTCTCTCTCCTTTCTCTCATCCGCTACATTATGTAGCGGATAGATCCTTGTTACCATATTACCCCTATGTTTGTCCGCCCCATAATGTGGCGGACGTCCAAAACCCATCATGTTCTTATTTTTGTCAGAGACGGTTGGAATAATAGCAGCCGCCCCTTCTTTTCTCTCTCTTCATCTCATCTTTCAAGGTGATGTTGAAAGTGGCGACAGCGATAGCTACTGCTGTGGGTGGATTTCGGGACGGCAAGATCGAGATTGAGGCGGAGGTTCTTGGCCAGCGCTGCGGGGCCGGCGTCAAGACCCGTCGGCGGTGGTGGGGGAAGAGATCAGAGAAAGCCAAGAAAGAGTACATGCTGGCGATACCGTGGCTGGCGCGCACCGAGAACCTACCGAGTGCCCACATGCCGTGGGTGTTCAGGCGGCATTACACTGCGGACGGGCGGCTGGTCATCATCGAGGAGAAGGTCGAGCGGCACGAGTATTTTAGGGCGCACCGGTCGGATGGGAGGCTGACCCTCCAATTGGTTCCGCTCGCTGGCGACGGCGTTTTAGGTGATCGTCAGGAGATGGAAGAGGACGGCGGCAGCGGCTGTGGTGTTGAGATGGATGGTGGTGATGGGGTGGAGGATGTGGGGGCGGCTGTGATGGGTGGAGGCAAGTGTTTTGAGTATATAGAAGGTGTGAGATCCGGTGGTTCGTGTATGGCTGGGGTGGCGTTACATGCCGTCACACCGGTTCATATTGTGTAACTGCCCATTAATTTTGATTCCTCGTTGATTTATGTTGATTCCTCAATTATTTTTACAAAGAAATTTCTTAATTTACGTAATTGATTCTAACATAGTCAAGTCTTCCGAAATGTTCTTCTGGTAACAAAGCACCATCCTAAGTTAACCACAAAAAGTCTACCCAGATGATTGGAGTCTTATTACGAGAGAGAGAGAGAGAGAGAGAGAGAGAGAGAGGGGAGATGAAGGGAGAGAGAAGAAAAAAGTGGTGCGAGAAAGAGAAGTCAGAAAGAAGAGAAAGGACAAAAAGTCAGAGCATTAACGAGAGAAAGGAATTTCAGAAGAAAAAAAAATCAGAAAACTTGTCCGCTACATAATGGAGCGGATGAGAGAAAAGAGAGAGAGAGAAAAAAAGTCAGAGCATTAATGAGAGAGAGAGAGAAAAAAAATGTCAGAAAAGTCCGTCCGCTACATAATGCAGCGGACGGGAATAAGGGTATATTTGTTAAAAGAAATGTCCGCTACATAATGTAGTGGAGGGACTTAAAAAAGTGCGAAAAACAGATCTGGACCGTCCACAGATCGCGCGTGGACGACCAGATCGCGCTAGCAACTTAACCCAAGTTGCTAGCACGATCAATGGATCAGCTCCCATATATATATATATATTACCTTAAAACCATCCTTAGGCTTGGGATATTATAGCTTCCCCCCACAAATTCTTAGGCAAAACCAGAAGTGAGCAATAATGAATTTATCATGAAAAAGTCATATTTTTCCTCTCGGCCACACCATTATGTTGAATACTATAATGAGTAGTAACTTGGTGAATAATTTTCAAAGTTTCAAATAGATCATCAAAATAAAAGGTATTCACCTCCCCTATCTGATCGTAACTTGGTGAATTATTTCCAAATTTTCAAATAGATCATCAAAGGAAAGGTATCAATACAAGAAATTGGTCTTTTAGTGACGGACAGCCTATCGCTAAAAGTCTGTTGCCTATAATCCCGTCACCAAAAAATTGACTTTTATCGACGGGCCAATAAATTAAATTACCGACAGAAATTTCATTGCTAAAGATAATTTTCGTATTTTAGTTTATTTTTTTCTAAAAATTATTAATTTTGTAAAATATTATGGAAAAGTTTGTAGCTAAACGTATAGCCGACGGACTTTTAGAGATGGATTAAGATAGTTTTCATATTTTAGTTCTTTTTTTTAATTATATTTTGTAAAATATTTAGCGATGAAAAAGTCCGTCGCCAAATGTATTGCCGACGGACTTTTAGCGACAAAATATCCGTCACTAAAAATCTATCTGCAAATAAAGGCATTTTAGTGACAGATATTCCATTACTAAAAGTCCGTCGCTCATACCTTTAGCGATGGAACTTTTTGTTGCTAAAAGTGTTTAATTTTAGTGACAAAATGAAATTTGTCGCTAAAAGTCAAATTGGCCGACAATGAGATCTTACTCTAGTAGTAGATCGCGGAGATTATTATATACGGCCATTGTAGTAGATCGCGGAGATTATCATATACGGCCATTGTAGCAGAACCCTTTAAGGACAAGATTGTGAATATTGTCACCAGACGATTACACCGCAACATTTCTGATTCTTCAAAGTCAGTATATGGATGCTCTGAAAAAGCAATGGTACCGTGCAACCTGTTTGCAACCTTAGTCCATCGCGGCAAGACGTATTTATCAGGGATTGCCTTGATTTTTTTTTTTGAGCGAAAAATTACAGAATTTGTCGACACAACATGCCATGGAACTCAAACTTCTTGCAAACACATATCACCGTATCTGTCTCTTGTCATGGCTGACCATATACAGTCTATGTACCTTCTAAGAGGCAAGGTCGTTCATCAGAGAATAAACCTTGTATTCAAGTGTAGACTTTTCTGCCACTTGTTTATCATATATCGTCCCGATTTTTGTAGCTCTACTTTGTATTGCATGAACATCTCATTCGTATAGAGTTTTGCACCGTTCACCTCCAGCGGGGTATCAAGCAACCTTCTTCTTTGTTTGTGCGTGCTTGCAAAGTTCATAAACCTTTCTTTCATGAATACACGTGCAACCTCTTTTTTGACATTTATGACGAGACTCTTCAAATTCGTAGGTGTACCTACATAGGTATTAAACATGGCATTCATAGATTCACTCCTGCCCATTGTTTACATGCCCGTAGAAAAATACCTTCGGGTGTAAATGACAATCCATTATTCTTTGAGCTCATACAAGTGTTGGAGCCACTCGTGGTCTTGTAATGAGTAATCATCAACAAGTTTTTCCCACCTCTCTGCAATTTCATCAATCGTTAAGGACTTGTTAATGCACTTGTCAAAATCTTTTTCAAAGTCTGGATACTCTGCATATACGTGATGTGGATATTCAGGGTATTTGTTCCTTATGTGAGAAGTGCAGAAGTTGTGTTGAGTATCTGGGAAGACGGTAGGTATAACATCCCGGAATTTTTTGGAACGTTAACACTCGATCAATCGTATACACTAAACAATATTATCCTCAAAACTTAACCAAATATGTAACATCCCGAAATCTCTGGAACGTTAAACACTCAATCGATCAGTTCACTAAGACAATAGTATCCTCAAAACTTAACCAAATAACATTGCAAACTGTCAGAGCAACTAAACCAGTAATCATAATCTAAATAAACTATCGTAGATGAAACATCAATCTAAGTTTAAAAAATTTAAACAATAACATTCACCCACGTAGGTGGTCTAATGATAAATACTAAGATCAAATCTCTTCCTTACGCTTGACTCTAATCCATTCTTGTGCAACCTAATGCTGGCTATCACCTGCGGAAAGGAAGTCAAAGAAGAGTGAGCTTTCGAGAGCCCAGTAAGGTCGATCAAAGATTTAAATAACAAAACGATTCGGACTAGTATTCATATAGAATCAAACAAAAACTTCTAAAAGTATTTTTAATAAAACATAGCATTTCAATTTAGACGAACAATACTAACGATTTTACATTCCAGTCAAATAACATCCTTTCAAAAGATTTTGTTTTTTATGAAATCACATCAATTCGATAAAAATATAGGGACGAGTATCATCTTAATCCCGTAAATCAGTAGTCACTCAAAACACTTCAGGTATAAAAAAGAAGAGATAGAAAAAATTGAACATGAGCAGTACACTATAGCAAAGCCACCGCAGCAGTGCTTGATGCGCTTTAATTTTGCATATGTACAATGACTAGTCCACTTAGGTAGTAGTTTAACCCAACAAACAGACCATCCTTATAACTCTAACAATACGCACCATCCTTATAACTCCCAGGAATACTAACTCATGTCAACATTTAAAAAAAATAAATACAATTAAAAATATGTTACGATGATTGAGTCAATAAACATATGAGATGAACAATGAATTCCAAACAATCGCTTTAAGGCTCAATTTAGGGTTTCATGGGTAATATCCAAATATTTTCATGAAAATTTATAAAACCATAGTTCAACAGAATTTAAAAAACAGTTGAGATTAAAATATCTGAATTCAGAATAATGAATAGGGTTCGGAGAAAAAAATCCTTACCTCGATCCAAGCTAAGCAATGCTACCAAACCTCGATCAATGATCTCTGAATAAACCTAGATTGACAATCCATTTGTTATAACACAATCTATGCTGGAATACTATAGACCTAATATCAACTACCCATCACGGGCTCACTTTTAGCTCCGAAATCGTGCAACTCAAAGCGGGTCCAGCACACGACCAACCTAACTGAAAATCTTGTACGTTCCTTAATGTGTAACGATATCCCAAAATTCATAATAAATCACATTAAGACACTTTTATAGCTTAAAATATTATAAAAAGTCAAACTATGAATTTTTGAATAGTTTTTAATTATAATAACTTCTTTAAATGCAATAAAAACCCATAAATAGCCATAATTATTTCTAGTTAAAAATAAAGTCCCAACATTTTTGTAAGAACTTTAAAATATGTATAAAAATTATAGAAATTTAAATAAAATTTTAAATAAAATTTTAAAAGACATAAAAACTATTTTAAAATTTTTTATTTTGCTAAAATCAATGCAATACGAAAATGCAAGAGAATTAACTCTAAAAATTACCAAACTTAAACTGGGATGTATGTATACCGTAAAAAAATTACTGAATTTTTTCCAGAACATTTTCTTGAGTTTAAAGGCTTCAAAAGAATTCACAAATCTGAAATTACAGAAAATACTAAAAATACATACGATTTCATAAAATTATAAAATTTTGCCGCAAGCTCTAATATAGCCTAAAGTATCATACTTGAAAATTTTACGCATTAACAATCACTGTACGCCACCCCATGCATGTATCATACCTAACGCTAACCTGATACCCACTAACTGTATACGCAAAACCCACTTGTTCTTCTCCCTTAATCTCTACACTCCAAACCCACACCAACACAAGCCTCACTCACACCAACTCACCGACCTGCAACTCACTTATATTTGCCAAACACACAAAATACCCACACACATGCACCCAAAATCACACCCTCACACAGCTTATATCACACAAGCATACAAAAATAAAACTCTCCACACTCAGTCACCCCTGCTCACTCTCAAACCCATTATACACGCACACATTTTCACCTTTGCTCTTCTTTGTCTCAATTCCCACACACATAAAACACACACACAGCTAGCTACACCCACTTCAAAACACAGCTCACACACCACTGCCTCATGGCACCACTCTCCTTTTCACCCCATTTCTCCCTGTTCTTTCATCTTTGTCCAACTGTACCTATTCAGCCGCCCAATCCCCCTCATCACTAAACTATCATCTCAAGAAGAAAACCATTTAATCCAACTGCGTGTACTTTTTATTAACCAAGTGTAAACCAAATGTACAGTTATAACAAACTATTTCAAACACACCTCAACAGTGCTGCCCTACAACGGTCTCCCTTCCCCTTCTCCCTCACTCGCACACGCCACAAGAATACACACACAACCACCAGCACCATACTCTCATCACTCCCACGCAAAACAACTTGCACACAGCCGTGCATCACGCACTATGGCTATTCCATTTCATTGCTCATCTTGGTAGAACCATGGCTGCGCCGGAGCACAAACCACGGCAGCCATGGCTACCCACATCCCTAAACCTTTTCCCCTTCACAACCACAAATATAAACACATATATCTCACTCTATACGGCTCTAAATACACTCAAAAACTGAAATTGTAACCAATGAAAAACTTACCGGATCCTCGCCTGAAACCTTGTCGGGAAACAAACTCTTTTTCTCCCTTTTCCTCACCAGCTCACATACATCCCTCTTTTCTGAAAATCTCTCTCTCTCTCTCTCTCTCTCTCTCTCTCTCCACCTATCCATTTTGCTCTTTCTTTTTTTCTAACCGCTAACTCTAGTATTAAACAAATATCTTGACTTTTCTCCACTTTGGGGGCTTTGAAGTTCATTGCTTCTAGCCACGTCTGAAACAACCATAAAATAGAACTTTCGATCTCGTCCCGTAACAATGCAAACCCAAACAGGATGGAGTGATAATGATGATTAATGTCTGTGAAAGGAGCGAAATGCGTCAAATACTTGTTGGCACGGTACGTGGTGTCGAAAGTCACAACATCTCCAAAATGTTGATAAGCATGTCTTGAATGACTATCAATCCAAAAAATTGTAATAACTGGGTGCTCATCGTCAAGACAGTGCTCGTAAGTAAACTACGGGTCCTCTATTTGCATTCGCTTCAATAGGATCATTGTAGATTGAGCATCATTGATGTCAAACGCGGCTCGTCTATGGGTTTGGACCGTGTTGCGGACTTCTTTCGTGTTAAAATTCAGATTCTGAATTCTCCCAGCCTGTTCAGCAGGAACATTAACAATGTTGGTAGGTCCCATCCGCGCGTTACTTATTGTGTGAATCATGCTCCTTGCAATATTGTTCATCTTCTTGTGCTGATGCATTTGACTCACCTTTGAATCACCTATGAAGGCATTACTAACGAGTGATTGTGCCTCAATCCCAAGCTAGTAATAAGTCAATGATCTTGTTTGAGTTTATGGCTTATGAACATCTTGACCTTGCAATCTATGTGCGCAAAGAGTCTTGTCTTAGGGGCACATATCCCACTTCATCATCACTATCATCATTACCTACATGTGTCTCATTTTGCAGCGAGTGTCTACTTCTATGACATATAACTGTAAGCATATTTGCCTTGTTTTGGCCCTTGTTCTAGTTGTCTTGATTCTAATGCCAAAACCAACCCTCAACAAATACGCTCGAAAATATTTTTCAACTTCCTCCAATGTTTGAAACATTCGCCCTAGATAAGGGTCACTAGCATCTACTGGTGTGTTTGAACTTAACAAAAAATTAGACATTGTGAAACAAGACCAACGTAGAAATAACTTATGTTGAAGTTTTAATTGTAAGATTTTTTAGGCATGCAAATTAGTTACAAAATTATAACTAATTTGAACATCCAACAAATGAAAATCTAAAAATGAATACACTGATTTAGCTTGCCAAATGCAACAAATAGAATCTCCAAAAAAAAATTAAAAAAATATTATTTGAACTTGGCCATGGTACCATTAAGACATATAAACTTTACTCACTACAAAAAAAAAACAGGGGGGTTTGGGCGACACTTAATTTTCGATGCTTAAAGAAATGTCATATATTAGTTATAATATGCGACACTTGTTTCCTAATGTGTGACAATTTACAACACAAGTACTAAAGTGTCACAAAGTTTCCGACGTTTTAATACATGCCACTTTGTAAGTGTCGCTTTATTCATTCGCAACACTAAATAAACGTCATTCTTAGACGCTAAACGACACTGTTTTACCCATTTCTATTTTTTTTCATATTTTATACGTGGTACATGAAAACGTCGAGGACGAAAAAAATTCGGTGGGAAACTCTGGCGCCAAACTTTTCGTCCTCCTGTTCATCTTCGCCAAACTCTCTACCCAAATTGCCTCCCTCTCTCTCCTCAAAACTTTGTTGCTCGATTTGCCTCTCCCCAAAATGAGCCTAAATTTTTTTTAACAGATTCTGGCCTCCAGTTGATGTAGCGGTCTCTTCTTGGTGGTTCAAGACTCCCACCGCCCGAATCCCATTTTTTCCCTAATCGCGGGATCTTGCCGCTCTCTCTCTCTCTCTCGCAAGTGATATTTCCTGGTCTCAATTCGTTGTAGACGCTTCGACGGTGACGTGCAATTTCGATCCGATTTCAGCAAGGTATGTTAAGTTCACCATCGTCTCTTCATTTTCGTTATAACAATTTTTGATGTCTTGTGTTCATTGCATTTAATATCTTGCCAGCATGTATTGTGTAAGTAATCGTACTTGATGTGATCTTTTGCGTTCCTTAATTTGTGCTTCATGTTGCTGGTTTTGTGCGTGATATATAACCTGTGACATTGTGGCATTTAATTTTGGGAAATTTCATGTCAACAATATGGACGATAGTGGAAAGAATGAAATCAATTGTTCTTGATTGACACGTTGTTGTAGGATGTGAGTGTTTTGACGGTTCAGTAGTGCAGGGCCTTCTTTGAATTCTTATGCATCTTTGCCAAAATTAAAAGAAAGGAAATCATATATTCAGGCATGCTAATGTTGTCACAAATTATGGAATAATTGTGCAAAGAGGTTAGGATGTCAATTATTTTTTAATTCTCGTTGCTTGTTTAGTCTAGATCAAAAGGTGTTAGTTGGGGGTTCTGTGCTCTTGGTCTTTTCAGTTTGTAGAATATTGAACACCCATCAATTTAGTAGTTTAAATTACAAAATGCATCGGTCGACACATTTACGTCATGATTTAGTTGACGTATTGCAGCAATTTAATAGTTCGGCTGATTGGTAATGGGGTGAACTTAAGGACTGTCCAAAGCAGTTAATGGCTGAACCCAAAGATGAAATGACCTTTCTTTTGGAGCTGATGTTCTCTTTCTGGTAGAAGTCATAGGTAGTGGAAATGCATACTGAAATCAGCATCGTTTAGGGCAATTAAGGCAGTGTTATGCCAATGCCATGGGCTGAATAGGTTCTTGATGCAACTCACAACAAAAGAGAGGTTGATGCAACTCACAAGAAGAAAAATTTGTAGCAAATGCCGTAATACTGTTGACATTGTGGATGCTAATAATGTGGTGGTTCTGAGTCTTTTTTTTTATCCCAAATGTGGGTGCTATGTATATATTTAGTGGCAATGAAACTGTCCCGTTAGCGAGTAGGATCGTACTGTCCGATCTCTGTGGGGTTCCCATGGGTCGAGTTTAGGTTGGGACAGCAAGAATAACATGGTTTCTTTGCTTGTGTTATTGGCAAGGTGTGAGCTACCCCGCTGGGAGTTGCTTGGTAAAGGTATCTTTCCTTTAATAATCTCTTAGTGGTCTTGCTGCTTTTTCTGGAATTAAGGCAGCTACACTGAGCTATCCTTGCTATTGTTTTGAAGGCATAGAAAATTGGTTCTTTTCAGCATGTTACTGAGCCACTTTGCCTCTAATAGCACCATATGCCAATGCTGAATGACTGATTTACTCAGACCGAATCAGCTATGCAACCCGTTTCGTGCGGAATTCTTTATTCCCAGACCGAATCAGACATTCTTTTCAAATGTCTGATTGAAAAAAAAGGTTGAAAATTGAAGAAAAAAAAAGGAGTGTCAAGCAGGGCTTAACATATGGTATTGTCTAGAAATTTACGAACAAAAAGCCCTATGAGAAACAAGCACCGTGCCCTTTTCAGGATCAATACCATTCTAATCTTAATTTGGCAAAAGAAGTAGGAAAACTGAAACGAACGGGAAAAAATGCAGAATATTCATGAACTTGGCCCATCACAAGTCTTTTTCGCTCTAACTAATTTTTATTTTCTTTTAAGGTCATCCTAAAAAAAATTGTTCACTTTTCAAATTAAGAAGATTTTGTAAGTACTTTTACATATTTCTCTTTTTATATTTCTTTCTCAATATTTAACTCTCAATCAACTCATTTTGTCTATCTTAACCCATTTTTTAATTTTTATTTATTTATTTTTCTTTTCACATTTAACATTTCACTATCATTTTCTCACTTCCTTCCCCTCCTCTCTCACAAGGTTAGAATGAGAAATATACAATATATATCTAAGATCATTTACCTGCGTACAAAAAAAAAAATTTTTGATTACTTTATGTGGAAGGGATAGAGTATTTTTGTTTTTGTGTTACGAGGGTGTCTTGTGACAGAAGCGGGCGACACGTGACTACAACGTGATCTCAACTCTATAAGAGGGTGCAGCTTATAAAACTGTAGCTAGGGATGGCAATTTGATTCGCGCCCGACGGATATCCGATCTGCCCCGATTCTATAGGAGCGGGTTTTTTTTAACTTTAACCGGGTTGCGGGGCGGGTATGGTAGTTAAATACTAGGGTTAATTACTCACGGCACCCCTGAGGTTTACCCTAAATTACACACAGACCCCCCTATCTTTTGAAAATTACACTAAGCTACACATTTCTATTTTTCGGTTAACAGAGTTAACAAAATTAATGAAAGGACGGTCATACCCCTGATAAACAAGTTAATTTACCCCTTCTCTCTCTCTCTCTCTCTCACACACACACACACACACACACACAAACGCCGACAGCACCCTTTGGACTGCACACCCACTGCCGGTGAAGCCACATGCCACCAACCGTAGCCACCATGACCCATCACCGCCCCCATCACCATGAACCACAAGTGCCGGCCACCACCACTCCGCGAAGACAACCAAGATCTGGGCGCAGATTTGGGGGCGGGGCAGCCGGCGCAGATCATCGGCCGGGAAAACGATAGCCGAGGCGAGTAACCGATCATCGGCGAAGTGCGGGTGATGGTTGCCGGAAGCAGCAGCCAAGAGACCCAAACATAAATCCATGCCAAACGCAACAACGATGCAACCAAGAGACCCACCGGAGATCGAGAAGATGCTGGAAAGGTTCAACACCACCGGGAAACAACCACCGGCCAAAAAACCACAAGTAGCAATCGGCAACATCCCGAACCTAACCAAAACGGTCAAGAGTCTTAGAACACGGCCAACCAAAATGGTCGGAAACAGCCCGAACTTAACCACCTCTGTCCAAATTCGAATCACCAGCCATTAGCAGCAGTGTCGTTGGTCTCCGAACTCACCCAGCGGCACTTGAGAACAACCTTCAACCTCATTCTCTAACTCTCCTGGTTTGAATTATTTTTGGTGTAGTTTGAAAAATGGTGATTTTTGCGGTGGCCGGTGACGACTGAATATACGATGGAGGCAGTGGTATTTTGGCGCCGCTGCCTGAATCTGGCGATCGGAGAAGACCCATATACTACCCGGATGCTGTGGAGTTAGTCCTAGCGGCTGTAGTGGTGGATCGGCGGAGTTTCATAGCTGTGATGGTGGTACTTTTGTTGGATCTCAGGAGAGAGAGAGAGAGAGAGGAAGAAAAACCCAGATCTGGGCGCAGATCCATGAACACCTTGTTTTCTTAGTGTGCTTTGGCCGGAATCTGGAGTCGCCGGTGATTCTGCACGGAAGAAAGAAAGGGGAAGATCTAAGGGCATTTTTGGTATATCATAATAAATTTGTGTTGCCATAAATTTTTTTGACAGTTCCCTAGCGGAAGTGGGTTTTGTGTAATACAATGACAAACCTTAGGGATGCCGTGAGTAATTTATAAAGATAGGCGGGTCCGTGTGTAATTTAGGACAAACCTCAAGGGTGCCGTGAGTAATTAACCCTAAATACTAAATCCGCAGCAGGTACGGGTCGGATTTGATATCCAGTATAACCGACCCGTACCCACCCCGGTATTGTCTTAAATCTGATCATAAGATGTGATCGTAGCCCTCCATTTTGGTCATATAAATAGTTCACAAAAACCCTGATCACCAGATATATAAATAGCCCACTGCAACAACTTCTTTGATTGAATGGAGACAGATATATAGACCGTACCATGAGGAAACAGGCAACAGCATTCGCGCTGCCTTGTCAATTGCGCATTAGCACAACCGTTTTCTCTTCTCTGCGCCGGCGCGGCGCACGGTAACCCTTCCACTGACCACCTCATCACTTCTACCCATCCACCGTTAACGAAGCTTTTGGTTGCTGGGTTTTTGTGTGGTGTGTTAGATCTAGGTTTCTTGACTTTTTCTTTTGATACCTTGTGGATCTGGGTTTGTTGTAGGTGAGTTTCGGGATTGGACACTGAATTTAGTGGCTGATGGTGGGTCTTTCGTGGTTGTTTAGATTGACCCATGCACGGACTGGTGGTGAGTTGGGTGTGTTGCTATCCTGCAGATATTGATGACGGTGTGGTCGCCGGTGGTGACTTCTGGCTCGGCAAAAAAAAAAAGACAAAACAGATTGTTTCGGGGCGGATCGGGGCAGGATAGGATTTTTTTAGGCCGGGGATGGTATTTGTGTTGCTTGACCCGACGGCGGGGCGGAGTCGGACTCGTCTTTTGAGCTGCCAGGGCGGGTTCGGATTTTATAAGATCCTAACCCGACCCGCCCCATTGCCATTCCTTACTCCTAGGATCTATCTAAATCCGAGAAGTACAGCCGCCGAGTACGATGTCTCCCTCACTGCCTCGGCGTTCAAGGCCTCTCTCCCGGTCGTTGCCTCGGCGTTCAAGGTCTCTCTCCCGGTCGTCGCACGAATCTCTGGCGCCTTCACCATCATCTCCCGGACAGCGTAGGTCACGGTCACGATCGTCGATTCGGCATCGAGAGCAGTTCCTGTCAGCAGCGTCTCCCATGGAGGAGGATGCCGAAAATAGGAAGCTGTTGTTCTTCTACTTCATGTACTCCCACGGCCCCATGCATCACGCTCTCTACGCCATAGACATGCCAAATCCCATTCCTTTTCCTCCCAATAATCCCCAAGATGAGTTGAAAAACGCCAAGGATATTTACCCCATTATGGAGTTCCCAGCATATGAGTACCCAGCAGGACAGTGCTGCGTGGAACTGGACAATAAGTTGTACTTTTTGGGGGGCCAACTCTTCTGCGAGTGGAGGGACGAAAATCATTGGTTGAATTCAAAGGTATCTGATGCCTGCTACCCCGATAGTGTCTACACACTGGATATCAGTAGCATCACAGCTGACACTGTCTGCAATCACCCATCACAGTTGTTGAAACCCGCTCCGCCGATGGCGTCTGGAAAGCCTAAATGCTACGCGTTTGCTGCCTACGGAAAGATCTATGCACTCGCGGGGTCGAGTTTTGTCATTCGCGGCAGCACATCGCGATTTGAAGAATTCGACCCCGTTAAGAACGAGTGGAAGTGTCTGCCTATCCCTTCGTCAACGTGGCGAGTCTGTATGATCGGTCACGCTGTTGTGGCCAGGAAGGTCTTTCTTTCTAGCCTGAGCTCCGACATCTATGCGTATGATCTTGATACTGGTCTTTGGAGTCAACTGGCCAATCATCGTGCTCTGGCCTATAATTTCCGTAGCACAGCCGTGTTTGTAGACGATGTCCTATATGCTTGGATGTACCGGACTCCGGTAGCATTTAGTAAGGCCAAGACCAAGAGCGAGAGCAACATGGAAGAGGATGAAAACGAGGATTTCCAGCTGTTCGACCAGAGAATATTTATCTCCAGCGAAATGGAGGCAAAACTCCGCGCTCGTCTCCCTGTAATACACCCCTCGGTGGCGTTGGCGCACCTAGGGGACAATATGCTATGCCTTGTCCGTACTGGCAGCCCTGTAGCCGTTGAGCCTGAGCCCGGCACCCGCATAGACCCCTCAATGCTGGTGGATGATGAACGGCGCAACATCAGCATCCACGTCTTTGAGCCGTTTATAGGAGACACCTATGTGGACGGTGAGCTAACTTATTACCGGGCTGAGTTCTTGCATTCTGCTCACTTTGTTGCCCGCGCTAGAGGCGACTTCTCAAGTGATGGAGTTATCATGACCTGCCACTTTGTTTCCTCGGTATGTATGTTTCGTTAATTTACTCCTAGTACCTTATCAAATTGCTATACTCAATTGGGGCTTTGCATCACCGGTGCTGCCTTCTGCGATTTTAGAACTGTAACTGTCCAAGTCAGCAGCTATATGGCTATTTGGATATAGGCAGGGTCATAGAACCAAGTACTACTGCAAGCCTAAGCAACAACTAGCACCATCAAGGCCTCGACCAAGGTAGATTTAGAAAACATCAGCAGCATTCAGTAGTAAGTTTTGGTTCACAATACAAGGAATGGAACAGAAAGTAACTGTTGCCATACCATGAGCAAAGAACAAAGATGGAGACTCCTTCACATCTAGTAAACAGGATTTTGAGTTCAAGTACAGGCCAGAGAAAGGTAGGAGACTGCATACTATGTAACTTTACCTAAACCAGAAGGGGTATTGACTCTTAAGGTCCCGTTATAGCTCTGAAATTGGGCGTAACACCTGACTCTGCAAAGAAGGTTCCTTATTCTTGAGAGCAGCTACACAGTGGGAAAATCAGGTCTGCAAGGTATGTGAGATAAGTTTTCGGTCTGAAATGTTATCTTAAGCATTGGGTCGACTAGGGACAGACCTTCGCTGAATAGGCCTAGTCTTATTTAGCGACTGCTACAAGGCGGTGAATTAGATGCAAAGGAAGACCAGATAGGGCCTAATGCCGGATTGTCTCGTGCTGTTGTGAGGAGAGACTGTTATTGAGTCTTCTTCCAGGTCATTTGAGGAGAGTACCGCAAAATAGGGCTTTCTAACCTTGCAGTACTAGTTGTCTCCTCCTCGATAAAGGATAATGGTAGTCTGTGTCTCCTAGCAACTAACAATCCCAACTAGCAGACACTCGACACTTGTTAGAGGGTAAATTGTCATGCTTGTACCACTCTGGCTGCCTGATAATAAGTTAGCTACACTCCGGAGCGCGAGGATCCAGCTTCTCTAACTGGCTTCTGCTTCCTTTTTGTAACAGAGATATCAAGTTACATTCATCAAAGGCTTTGACTCGTAAATTCAGTCAAAATTATGAGTATGCAGTCCGAAAAGATGATTCAAATGAATTGATTTGATTTGGAAAAAGTTGGTTGATCAGTTCACTACACTATCTTCTTCAATTTTTGTTACTTGCCTTGAAAATTATAGAATCCATTTTCTACACTGTAAGGTTTCCCGAATGTACATTTGTCTATGGTTGGGGGTGCTTTTGTCGCACTGTCCAGTACATTCCACTATTAGAACAGACAAACAGGACAAGAATTAGAACAAAGAGTAGAGAAGATTCAAAATGATAAATGTGCTTAATTATGCTAGGGACGGGAAATACTAGAGTTAATATTGTGGGATATAATAAAGGGAGAACAATAGATGTATGCGTGTGTCTGGTTAAGATTTACGTCACCAAGCTTGTAAGTTTAAAGACTTCACCAGCCCTGTTCTTGGCTATATGTATGTACATTAAAATTTTCAACTTGGCATGTTTTTACCAACTAGTAATAAGAACTCTGGTTTGATACACCCAATGTAGATAACTGCAAATCTTTGAAACCATGTGGAGCAGCAGAGTTTGCTTTAATTGGTTCATACATCCGCAATGTAAGTGCTTCTAGCAAATAAGAGTGATTATGTTTATGGAGTCTGTAGTGCTGCATTGCCATTGTTTTGGTGTTCGTTTGGTTAGCTTTATTGCTGTTTGGTGTTGCAATTCCCATGTTTTAGTGCATTTATCTATTGTTCTTGTTTTAGTGTGAAAAGAAAAGAAAAGATTTAAGTGCCCCAACACGTAGCGCATAAATGTTTCAGGCTGTGGAGTTCATCTGAATGCCGCAGAGCCACCAACCTCTATTGTGTGTGTGTGCACGCGCATATGTCCGTGGTTTGTTTTTGCTGATGATCTGTCTACTTCTTTGTTCCAGTTGGATCTTAACATGTGCCAAACTTTGATGTATGCAGAGTGCCCCAAAGATTGCAGTATCAGATGGTGTACAAAGTCCCCATGTCCCCAGTGTTGTGGATGCTCAACCCGTTGCTATGGATTGTACCTGAGATAAAAGAAGTTTTTTATTGACGTAGTTTAATGTGGTTCATTGTTCTGGAGAGCACTTCACATGTTTGAGGTGGATTAGCTTTTCCCTGAAAAATGGCACTATACTGTAGTTTGGAAGTTACCATCTTAGAGTGCCATGAAAATTGATACATCAAGCATGGAAGGCATGATGAATATGATGAACAAGGAATGAGAATTGATAAACCCACCATTTCGATTTGTTGTAAGGTGTACACCTTTTCCACCAATTCTACCTGATTTCTCCACAGGTTAGTGCATAGCCTGTTAGTAGTTCCTCTTCTTTTACTGCGTTCATGCTGGACAAAGACTGGTTTATGAACCATAAAGTTCCTAGCTCCCATTTCATGCTTGCCCGCTGGTGAATTTAGTTGTAACTTGACTCAGGTTTCTTTCTCATCATCAAAGTGGGTGAAGAAAGATGGTCCAGTCATCATGCTATCATAATTTAGTTCACCTGATTTTGCCATTTTCTGCCTTCAATAAGAAAACACTCAGTAGATAAGCAAGATTATGAGTTGTTTAACTTACATATATGAAAGACTAGTCTTTACCATTCCTGATCACTCAGCATTTCATCTGTCAACCCAAACTCAAGTTCTTCTGCAGTGTGATGCATTCGTAAGCTGTACCTATGGATAGAGAAAATTGCACCGAGTTATTGGATCATTTAAGCCTCAACTAATGAAACTTATATTCTTTGTAGTTGGTTCCTGGTGGGTCACCTGATTCAGAATGACGTGTCTCTGGTAGTTCTTCCTGTGTTGTCTGCTTTTCCTTGAGATGCGATTAGAATTTTACGGAGTTTTAATTAGATGCCTAATCTCAGTAGACAGCCAAGTATCATAAGATGTAGCAAATTATGTAAAAGTTGCATCAGAACAGTGAGACGACGAGTGGTGCCTGCAACTTCGTTCGTCTAAATACACCAGACGACCCTCTCTTCGATGAGTTCATGACAGAAGGAATGTGAGTACATGGAGATGAGGCATCTGTTTTCGAAACTCCCGACTTGTCTCAGGCAGCGTGTAACCGCACGACCAATTTCAGGGATGGGTTGGTGGATCATATATAGAGGGATCATGTTGCAACTAATAATAGTCGCGGCCGTGGGTGATTGTTGGTTTACATCTACGTAATGTTCGTCAATGTATTATGACAATGCTGTTTAAACTTGGATTTTTTTTCTTGCTTTTTAACAATTTATGTATAAGGTTTTTATTCATGGCCTTGTATGTCACGCTTTTGCGGTAATAATTAATTATATGCACGTTGTAATATGCTTATCAACACGATGATAACCTTATTAAAAGTTCTTTTCTATTTGTTTCCCATATTTACATTCTTTTTGTGTACAAATAGTGTAGGGTTAAAATGGGAAGATTTGTGTACAAATAGTGTAGAAAAATTTAAACATACAGGATTGGTTCAGAAAAAGTTGGTGAAAACGAAAATTAAAATAGTAAACGTACAAAAAAACTGAAAAAAGTAGATACGGAAAAAAGTAAAAGTGCACAATACGATTTTAGAACCGAATATTAAATTCTAGAAAATAAAAACATAATACAAAATACGGAAAAAAAAATTCGTAAGCGTACGCCTCCTAAATCTTTGCGCAGGGCTCAATGTCACACAAGGCTGTCTCGAGATCGTGTAAAAGGCAAAAGAAAGAGCCTGCACAAGGCTTGTTTTCTTCTTCCCGTTGTGTGTATCTTTTTATCTTCTTCTCTGCGGCTCATCTTGATATGTTCCCTGCCCCTTGCCTCTAATTTTGAATCGAAATATTGCAGCCCCAACACTTGAATCTCAACGGGCGAGATGGCAGAGGAACACTCTTTTTCAGCTTTGAAAAGTGCAACTCCCAACTTAACCTGCATTTGTATTGTGTGAATTGTGAGTTTCTCCGTGCCCAACGCAGTCGTTGCCGCTTTGCCACGCCGACCCTAGCAGATTCACTTGCGTAGATCGCAGGTGGAACTTTGCTCTTCTCAGTCAGGTATGGCCTCTGTGTTTGCCGTTTCGATCCGCTAGTTTTGCCGCTTTTCATGATTTGATTATAAGAACTCTCTGTTGCACCCTTAAGCTTCAAGATCTAAACACTCGTGACTTTTGTGTAAATGCTGTGTGCTGATGGAAAGGTGAAGCTGAATAACTGGTCCGTTGAGGTTTCGCTTCACCCACTCGTTAATTTCATTTTGAGTTGTGCTCCCATAATCTCGATTGGTTGGGTACCTTAAACCATAAGTTGACTTGTCTCCTCTCCTCGTTGTGATCCGTTGACACTGATTTTAAGGAAACAAAAGGTTTTCAAGATTACGTGCTTTTGAGTCTTCATAAAATGAAGTTTTAAGTTTGTTATGTGAATGCGCTCAAACTTAACCCGATCTTACAATTTTTTTTATAGGAAGCTACTAAAATACTGGCCGTCTTATTGTTTTTGGGCAAAACCTTGTGTTGGTTATGGTAAGAATTAAATTACTCTGGTCTGTCAAATTTGTTAAGTCGAACTGGTCAAATGGTAGATGTCTAAGGAAGCACTGAACAGGATGGACAAGGTGATCAGATCGAACAAGCTGAAGCCCGAGAGGTGCGTTTGGTCACTGTTCATCTGGCTTTTTTCTTATTCACCTTTTTTTATTGTGCATTTTCCCCACCTGACTTCCGTCAGTTTCGATCTTCCCTTTCTGCGAGTAAAATTATGCGGAATTGATAAAAGTAAGAATCTAGCAGTCTGTTGTTCTTGCTGACCTTATCCTTTTCGTGGCCATTCTTTTCCTTTCGGGGTGCTTGGCCAACTCTTTCTACTGATCCGCGTCATTTTGAGTGATTTAGAGACCCAGAGCTATCCACTAACAACTAAATCATCTTGCATTGTCTCGTGCTGCCTGTGTTCTATACCTATAACTGCTTGTGTATGTCCTAGTTACTTTAAAATTACCATTGAAAAACTTGCATATTTTTATTGTCCTTTCAGACGATGTTTGGTTTAAACCTTACTGCTTCATGATAGCTGGAATGTTGTTGCTTACCGAAAGCTTTCCATTTTTAGGTTAGGGTTGGAAAAAAATAGAAGGTCCATAGTTAAGAAGTCTCGAACGCAGAAAAAATTCTAAATGATATGCCATCGACCTACTGTATCTTGAGGTTTTCAAGAGCAACAATTTGAAGAAAATACATTTTAATGTGGTTTCTTCTTTGCCCTCTGGCCTTGTGTTAAAGAGAATTAGTGAGGCTGAGAAGTCTTCTACAGAATTTAGGTTTTGGCGAGTAACTTTGGATGTTTGACTATCTTGCAAAAGTGTGTTAGGTTCAAAAAATTTGCCCATCGAAAATTCTTAAAGGGTTTATCCGAGGGCTGTGTTTAATTTTCAAGATAATGAAGGTGTTCATGGTGCTCTGCATCAAAAGGAGAATTATGGTCTGAAATTTGATGAAACTTTTTTATTGTTCGAATGAAGAAATTGAAGTTACAGTGATGCTCCTCTATAGAGACATGGATTTCGGCTTGGAGGATACTCCGAAGCTAATGTCAGATCGAGAAACAGTGAAATTGGTTTTTTGCTTCTCGATATGATATCCAACTTCTGTGCTTCTCGATATGATGTTGAGCCCCAAAAAGCTATATATGTGTCTGGGTGGGAGTGGAACGGTCGTAGAGTCAAATCAATCACGATTTGACTATACGAATCAGACATTATTCAGATGCTCGTCGCCGCGCCCGTGCGCCACTTTCATAACACGTGCCCCGGCACCAAGAGTTGTCTCCGCAACGCTCGTCGCCACACCCGTGCTCCACTTCCATGATACGTGCCCCGGCACCAGGTATTATCTCTGCGATGTTCGTCGTCGCGCCCGTGCGCCACTTCCATGATACGTGCCCCTGCACCACGTGTTGTCTTCGCGACACTCGTCGCCGTGCCGTGCGCCACTTCAATGACACGTGCCCCAGCACCAGGTATTGTCTCGCGACGGTCGTCGCCGCGCCCACGTGCCACAATCATGTCTTGTGCTGTAGGCACTGCGCCTATGCGCCACAATCATGTTGCATGCTTCCGGGGGGCTCCGTTCGTAGTCCTCCTGTACAAGGACCCCTCGCAGCGGGATGGACTCGTTACCACAAAGCCATCGCCGCCACGGGATAGGCTCGTTACCATAAAGCTATCGCCGTCATCATTCCGGGGGCCTCCGTTCGTAGTGCTCCGGCACGAGGACCCCTCGCAGCAGGATGGACTCGTTACTACAAAGCCATCGCCGCCACGAGATAGGCTCGTTACCATAAAGCTATCGCCATCATCATTCCGGGGGGCTCCGTTCGTAGTGCACCGGCACGAGGACCATTCGCAGCGGGATGGACTCGTTACCACAAAGTCATCGCCGCCACGGGATGGGCTCGTTACCACAAAGCCATCGCCGTCTTCATTCTGGGGGGCTCCATTCGTAGTGCTATGGCATGAGGACCCCTCGTAGCGGGATGGGCTTGTTACCACAAAGCCATCGCCACCACGGGATAGGCTCGTTACCACAAAGCTATCGCCGTCTTCATTCCGGGGGGCTCCGCTCGTAGTGCTCCGACATGAGGATCCTTCACAGCGGGATAGGCTCGTTACCACAAAGCTATCATTGTCTGGGGTGACTTGCATGACACTAGGCACTGAGCTGCGACCATGTCCACTCATGTTACCGTTGATCGTCGACACCACCAGGACAATGACCCATGGGTCACTCCGGGACGGGAGCAGGTCCTTGGAGGGCATCGCGCCTAGTCCGCTTGGCAGTTGTCTACAGGGGCAACCCTCACAGCTATCAGGTTCTTTGCACGTCTCTTGACGCAGCTTGGGGGATTCAGTAAGGGCTTGGATCGGTGGCTGGGGCAACGGGCTTACTCTGATCATGCTGTCGTGGTGTGGTCAGTCTTCTCAGACAGGTAGAGCGATGCTGTGCGAAGCAAGCAACGTGAATTTGGGAACTGGCAGTCCAACGGAGAATTGGTATTTTGGGACCCCCTGGTGACGTGTCACTCCCAGGGGACAACATGTGGCACTTTATGACATAAGCACACTGTTTCCTATAAATAGTGAACTTTATGACTTAAAAAGGGAGTTTTGGTCATTTCTCACAAAATCACTTTCTCACTCTAGAATTTGAGAGCTCTTGGATTCTAGAGAGAGAAACACAAAATTGGACATAACTTTGGACCGTGACTTTGGACCCTAACATTGGACCCCGACTCGGACCCTGACTTGGACTGTCAACTGCCGGCCCTGTTCATCTCAGCCTTGCCTTCGCAGCACTGTCACTCCTCACGGCCTGTTTGGAAAGCCTTGCTCTCTGCCCTTACTCCGCCCTCACTGTCTCTCACTTTGCATACTTGGAAGCTGACTCGGACTGCAGCCTTTGTGGCACCTCCACGAAGGTACGAACCCACTTTCGTTGGCATCAAGCTTCATATTAACTTTCTCTGTGTTAAAGTTTCTGCAATGGAAATTTTGATGGAGTTTGTGTTTATATTTCTGCATGGTATGATATTGATCCCCTTGGATAAATGATCCTCTGAGTGGTGACTTGTTTTTAAATGAACAAATATGCACTTCTATAAATTATAGTTAGGGAAAACCAACCTTTCCCACTCAAGACCTTGCTTCCAACAAGCAGGAAAACCACTTTCCCCAATGTAAGTACATTTATTACATAATTGCATCCATGCTTTTAGTTTGTTTGCTTCACCAGATTTCGAGATCTCATAACATGAACATGACAGGATTCCATTTTTATAATTCTTATATTACCTGGGCAACATGTTAACAGGAAGGGCTGAAAATGTACCTTCATTTATCTTGAAATAACTGTATAACAAAATAATTGTACTATAAACTTGAAAAACAGCATATTGTCCCACACAGTATTGCCACACAGCACACATATTTGACGACGAACGCTCACTTACCCATGTACAAATGTCCAATAGGCAGTACTTGGTGCATGTTGAAGGGATTTGGATCTGGTAGAGTTCTTTTAAGAACTCTACTGGTGGGGTTCTTTCGATTTGGTCTCCATTTAAATATACTACATTTAAATGTGTTTTCTTAATGGGGATGTAGTTAAGGAATGTTATCGGTAGAGACCCATCTCGCGGTGATTTTTTTTTAAAGAAACACGCAAGTATATGACCGGGGAGAAGCAGGGACAATATACAACTGGAGAAGTGGCTGAAGCTATTGTATGTGTTTTTTCCACTTTTTTTTTTCCAGATTACTATTAACATTATCAATAATAAGTTTGTATAATAGTGGACTTTTTGCTCTCTTGTTTACACAGGATAAAATGGACACATTTGCATAAGAAATTCTAGATTCCGCTCAAGAGCCAGCTTATGCTTTCAACGATACATTCTCCAAAATCATGGGCCATGACAAAAAATAGAGGTGTTCGTGGGCTTGGGTTAGGCACTTGTCCGAGTAATGTCTTTGGTTCAACATATAGAGTTGGTCGGATAGTGACGAGAGACATTAGGCAAAAAAAGATAGATAAAATGCGGGCTGAAACGGAACAAGAAATGCAAACTCAAATAGCAGCCCAAGTGTCAAGTCAAGTATCAACTATCAAAACACAATTGGTGGCTACAATGAAAGATGAAATGCGAGTTGAAATGGAAGAAGAGATGCAAACTCAGGTACACTACAAGAAAACAGGCTTTAGCGACGGGGAAATTCGTCGCTAAATGCCCAAAATCCGTCGCTAAAAGAATTAGCGACGGAATCACTGTCGCTAAATATTCCTCGTATAAAAGCCCGTCACTAATAGTTTAGCGACGGAATTTTTAATTCCGTTGCTAAATATGTCATTTTTACCGACGGATTTATTTTTCATTAGCGACGGATATTCCGTCGCAAATTATATTTTTAGAATTTTAATTTATTTTCTTTTTTGTCAAATTAGCGACAGATTTGATATTTTTCGCGACGGAAATATTCCGTCGCTAAAAAACTTATTTAGCGATGGAATATTCCGTCGCGAAATAACTGATTGTAGGAATACTTTAGCGACGGAATTAATCCGTCGCCAAAAGTCAAATTTTTTTTTGAATTTTTTTTTATTTTTCAATTACCCAGACCTGTAATACAATTTTCAATTCTCAACAACAACGCACAATAATCAATACAGAAAGAAATATATATAAACAATAATAAAAAAAATTAATTATAAAAAAAACTCATACATGTACAAGCCGGGAACCGGATATAGCCGGTTAGGAGAGGGGAAAAGAGTACAAGCCGGGCGCGGGGGGTGGGGGGGGGGGAAGCTAGGAACGGGCACGGGAAGGGGCTCTCATCAGGGGTTCCCGAGTCCCGGATCTGGATCCTGCTGATCCGGGGCCGGGGCGGCCGGTCCAGCAGTGCCCTGCTCCCTGATCATCCGGCACACCACTGTAGCAATGCACTGGATCTCCTCGTCGTCCAACTGAGGTCGAGGAGCCGGTGTCTGTGGAGGGGCAGCAGGGGGTGAGGACGCTCCTATCACGGCACGAGCAGTCGTGCTAGGCAGGCCGCGTATGCGGCCTTTCGGCCGATTCACGACCTCCGGCGTATCCAGCCATCGCTTCAACCCCCCAGTACTCGCAGCCGTACTAGTGGACGCTGATGGCTGTCCGGACTGCTGCTCGGACCCCCTTAGCTGTTCATACGAGGCCTGCAAAAATAGTGGTTTAACGATATGTTAGGGCATTAATTAACGAAACAGACATTGAGGATAGAAAGAAAAAACATTAACTTAAATAAATTGACTCACATCGATCCGCCGGGCAATATCTGAAATATAGTCGCCCGCCCGGTGCGTCTCGTCCTTGTCCTTCTTCCGCACGTGCGTCTGAGTATAGGTCAGAGCTATGACCTCATCCTCCTCTAGATCCGGGTGCTCGACCGCGTTCATGTGTCGGACGATGTCGTGTGGCACCGACCCCCCCGTGTGCGTCGGATCTTTGTTCTGTCTGTTCTCAGCCCCGCTCTTACTCTTGGCGTCCCCACCTGGATCCGCAGCCCACCGATCTATCATCTCCCCCCATACACGGTGAGATATCCAATGTGGGGGATATCTCGTCATGTCCGTCATCGGGGCACCCGCGGGCAGCGCCTTCTTCGCCCGGTCCCGTGCATCGTGGAGCCATCGGCGGTAATTCTTGCCGATGTAGGCAAAGAAAGCCTGCTGCCCCAGTACCTGCTGCTCAGGCGTGTCAAACGTGAACCCCTCCTGTAAGGCATTCAATAACACAAATTAACAACATAAAACAAACTGTAATTTAACATTTACTAACGCTGAAAAAAATACTTCACCGTACCAGCCACTCCTCCCATAGGGCCTCCCTCGCAGCGGCATCCCAGTCCTTCCAGTACAGGCGTGGCTCGAAGAATCGGCCCTTCACAAGAACGCCGATCTTCGTCCTCGCCATATTCTCCAGGATCCTGCCAAAGAAGTAATTAAATTAATTAATACAGTTCAAATATAAATTAACACCCAAAAATTTTAAACATAAGGCATGAGGTGATATTTTTAGTACTTACAGGCCCTCCTGCGTGAGCGTAACTCTCTGTTTACGCTGGGGGTCGATGCGTACCCCGCGTGTCGGACCACGGCCTCGTCGAGATCCTACAAAACACAGACATTAATACAGTTCAAATATAAGGCTAGCGAAAATGTACGAAACACCGTTATCAACTATACCTGAGGTAGAACCCACGGAAGATGGAGAATGCACGCGCGTGTGGGATGAATCTACGTCGGGCTGGGGTGATGGCTCGAGCTGGGGCTGGGGCGATGGCTGGGGCAATGGCGATGGCTGGGGCTGGGGCAACGGTGACGGAGACGGCTGGGGCTGGGCCCCCGATGGCTGTCCGCGATCACTCTGTGCCTCGTCATCAGTAGGCAATGACGAGGTGGGACTAACCGGGGAGGAAGCAGCTCGGCGTCCAGCCCGGCCACGAATAGCCCGTATCCTATCCATATCTGACTTCATATAGATTATATACAAAGACATTAACACGTGAAAAACAATAATTTAGGCATAAATCATCATCGGCACTATATATATATATATGAACGGATGTGCAAAAACACATCAATAAACACCAAGTTCTAAAATGTTACTACATTTTTCCCGTGATGTTACAACATTACAAGTCAATCATTTTCAGTTTGCGAATCATCTTCATCACTTTCCTCGTCGCCCTCTTCTTCGTGGGACTCGTCGTCCTCTTCATCTTCTAATTCATCCTCTTCATCAGTAGACTCGGTCACATCATCTCCAACACTTTCAACATCTTCCGCGTCATCATCTACGACTTCTTCTCCCACAAGAAGTGTTGTTGGAAGAGGAAGATCGTCCTCCTCGTTGTTGACCTCAACAGGGAACAAGACACGTGGTTGGTCGGCTTGAAAGGAGTCTAGCTCACTGTCATATGTCACGGGCAATTTCTTGGACTTGATAGTTGTATACCAATGAGATTTGGGATTGGCGACGTCCTCCGCGTAAAAGACTTGTACAGCTTGACTAGCAAACACAAAGGGCTCGTCTGATGCAAGTCTTGACTTGACATTGACATCTACAATCCCTTGAGAGCTAACACGGATTCCTCTACTGCATGTGACATCGAACCACGTACACTTGAACATTACCAGACGGTTTTGGGAACCCAGATATGTTAGCTCAACAATCTCATCTAGCTCTCCGTAAAAATCCATGCAATTCTCGGCATAACAGTCGCCGTTGACCAAGACTCCACTGTTTTGGGTTTGTTTTGTTCGGTCATCATCTTTTACGTTAAACCTAAACCCGTTGATGATATAGCCTCCGTAACAGGATGTTTGTTTGTTAGGGCCTTCGGCTAGTAATTTCAAGCAGGAGGCCACTGGTCTATCCATTGACTGAACCTATTGTAGATGACGGTAAAAATTAAGGATAAATCAGTATACTAATTGGCCACAGAACTGTATATAACACATAATATAATTTCGTTAAATAATCTTACACGAATTTTGAACCACTGTACAAATTGTGATTTCCGATGAGATTCAAGTTCAGCGGGATCAGTGATTAAAGATTCCGCATCGAACTCTCAAAACAAGTTGGCAACGACTTGAACCATCTCGTTGCCAATGGACTTCTCAAAACAACAATTAATATAAATAAGGCAGGGTTTGTAAACAACGAGTAATTGAACCATCTCTGGGCAACATTGAGTAATTATGGGATGTACAAGGGCTAATTAGAGCTAACTGGGTTATTAGGGTTAATTACGATTATTAATTATAGCTGATTAGGGTTGATTAGGACTAATTAGGGTTATTTAGTCCTAATTAGGGTTTAATTGTGCCGAGTAGTGATGATTAGTCCTAATTAGGGCTAATTGGGCTTAATTGGGTTATGTTAGGGCTAATTAATGTTAATGAGGGATAGTTTTGGATAATTATAGCTGACTAGGGTTGATTAGGACTAATTAGAGTTATGTAGTCCTAATTAGGGTTTAATTGTGCCGAGTAGTGATGATTAGTCCTAATTGGGCTTAATTGGGTTATGTTAGGGCTAATTAATGTTAATGAGGGATAGTTTCGGATAATTATAGCTGACTAGGGTTGATTAGGACTAATTAGAGTTATGTAGTGCTAATTAGGGTTTAATTGTGCCGAGTAGTGCTGATTAGTCATAATTAGGGCTAATTAGGCTTAATTGGGTTATGTTAGGGCTAATTAATGTTAATGAGGGCTAGTTTCGGATAATTATAGCTAATTAGGGTTGATTATGACTAATTAGGGTTTAATTGTGCCCCGTAGTGATGATTAGTCCTAATTAGGGCTAATTAGGCTTAATTGGGTTATGTTAGAGCTAATTAATGTTAATGAGGGTTAGTTTCGAATAATTATAGCTAATTAGGGTTGATTAGGCTCGTTAGAGCTAATTAGGGTTAATTGATTTACTAAAATATTGTTAATCAGGACTAATTAGGGCTAATTATAGCCAGCGCTGGAGCCACGATTACATTCCAGGGGTGCATGCTAAAAATGTCGCATTAACCTAACTAACCTAAATTTAATGCACATTCAACAACCTCAATTCTGACACCTCATATAGGGTGTCGATATGGTGTCCGACACGTGTCTGACACCTCCGGACACGTGTCCGACACATACCGACGCGTGTCCGACGCCTCTGGACACGTGTCCGATGACCGACACGCACCTCCAGACACATCGGCATACGTTAATTTATTTTTTAAATGCTGGACACCGTCGATCAAACGTGGTGTCCGTGTCTGCGCTAACTAACATGTATCTCAATCCAATTGGGTCTCATCCTCCGTCAACAACCTCAATTCCGACACCTCATATAGGGTGTCGATATGGTGTCCGATACGTGTCTGACACCTCCGGACACGTGTCCGACACATACCGACACGTGTCCGACGCCTTTGGACACGTGTCCGACGCCTCCGGACACGTGTCCGACGCCCACCGACACGCACCTCCAGACACATCGGCATACGTTAATTTGTTTTTTAAATATCGGACACTGTCGATCAGACGTGGTGTCCGTGTCTGCGCTAACTAACAGGTATCTCAATCCAATTGGGTCCCATCCTCCGTCAACAATCTCAATTCTCAATTCTCAAATGCTCAATGCAATAAAAATTAACAAAAATCACACATTCAATCCGATTGGGTCCCATCCCCCGTCAATAATCTCAATATCTCAAATGCTCAATGCACAATTAACAATCTAAAATCATCAATTAACAACCTAAAATCATCAATTAACAACCTAAAATCATCAATTAATAATCGCAATTACTTCAAATGCACAGCTAATAACCTAAATCATCGATCAATAATCACAATTCTAAAACGCACAATTAACAACCTAAAATTATCAAACAAATTATCAATGTTCAAATGGGAAAAAAATGTTCAAAATTCACATATCCGATGCGCTTGAATTATTTCAATTTAGGGTTCGATTGTATTAGGGCATTCAATTTAGGGTTCAATTAGTTTCATTTAGGGTTCGGTTCGATTAGGGCATTCAATTTAGGGTTCAATTACTTCAATTTAGGGTTCAATTAGGGGGTTCTATTGATTCAATTTAGGGTTCAGTTGATTTGAGGCATTAAATTTAGGGTTCAATTAGTTCAATTTAGGGTTCGGTTGGATTACGGCATTCAATTTGGGGTTGAATTAGGGTTCGATTAGATTGGGGCAATCAATTTAGGGTTTAATTAGGGGTTCAATTAGTTTAATTTAGGATTCGATTCAATTAGGGCATTCAATTTAGGGTTCAATTACTTCAATTTAGGGTTCAATTAGGGGGTTCTATTGATTCAATTTAGGGTTCGGTTGATTTGAGGCATTCAATTTAGGGTTCAATTAGTTCAATTTAGGGTTCAGTTGGATTAGGGCATTCAATTTAGGGTTCAATTAGGGTTCGGTTAGATTGGGCAATCAATTTAGGGTTTAATTAGGGGTTCAATTAGTTTAATTTAGGGTTCGATTCAATTAGGGCATTCAATTTAAGGTTCAATTACTTCAATTTAGGGTTCAATTAGGGGGTTCTATTGATTCAATTTAGGGTTCGGTTGATTTGAGGCATTCAATTTAGGGTTCAATTAGGGTTCGGTTAGATTGGGGCAATCAATTTAGGGTTTAATTAGGGGTTCAATTAGTTTAATTTAGGGTTCGATTCAATTAGGGCATTCAATTTAGGGTTCGATTCAATTCAATTTAGGGTTCAATTAGGGGGCTCTATTGATTCAATTTAGGGTTCGGTTGATTTGAGGCATTCAATTTAGGGTTCAATTAGTTCAATTTAGGGTTCGGTTGGATTAGGGCATTCAATTTAGGGTTCAATTAGGGTTCGTTTAGATTGGAGCAATCAATTTAAGGTTTAATTAGAGGTTCAATTAGTTTAATTTAGGGTTCGATTCAATTGGGGTTTAGGGTTTAGGGTTTAGGGTTTAGGGTTTAGGGTTTTGGGTTTTGGGTTTAGGGTTTAGGGTTTAGGGTTTTGGGTTTTGGGTTTTGGGTTTGCGTCATCTTAATTTTAATGTCCCTTGCCCAGTTCCGTCCCGTCCCATCCCATCTAGATCCAACGCCACTTAACCCGATCTTGTCTATGGCTTCCTGCCACCAAAGTAGTCGCATAAGGCCTATTTTCGGATCAGAAGCAACATCCATTGCTACTATCTATTGCCCATTATATCCAAACTAATCAAACAACATGTTCCTACTATCTATTGCCCATAAATCCACATGCCTAACATATCCTTCGTTTAATTACAACGCTTTACATTAACAATCCGTTTTATTGAAAGGTAGTAAAGTCAAACTACATTATACCCATCATCATTGCAAAAACAGAAAACGAATATGCGAATATGACAAATGTACGAACCCTTAATATCTCTGACCCACAAATTCGCATTCTTAATATATCTTTTTCTTCACTTGATCACAACAACTAATAATCTTATCAAATTGAGCTCTAAGAAAGCAAAGTTTGCCCACTCAATCTCCAATGTCTTTAACTTTTCACAGCAATTTACATGTATAAGAGGAAGACATAAGGTATAGCGTAGAGCAAATAGAGAGGAAGACAAGAACTTTACCTCACGAGAAATACTGCCGGAGGTGAGAAACCGTCGTCTCCGGTGGTCCCGGTGGTCGACGCTGCTCTCTCTCTCTCAGTCTTTCTCCTCTTCACAAATCTGCCGGAGGTGAGGGCCCGTGGTCGCCGAAGTTGCAGGTGGTCGCCGTTGTCGAGGGAAGTCACCGCCGGGGTCGAGGGAAGTCACCGCCGGTGTCGAGGGAGGTCGCCGCCGGGGTAGAGGGAAGTTGGGTTTTGGGATTTTCGAAGAGAGAAGCAGTGACAGTTCAAACCAGATCTGTGAATTAAATAGACTTTTAGCGACGGATTTATTCCGTCGCTAAACGTCCGTCGGTGAAGACCTATTTGTACCGACGGAGTTTTTTGCGACGGAATAAATCCGTCGCTTAAATAATATTTCACGGCGGAGTTTTACCGACGTACGTTTCCGTCGGTAAAACGCATTTTCACCGACAGAGTTTTTTGCGACGGAATAAATCCGTCGCTTAAATAATATTTTACGACGGACTTTTACTGACGGAGGTTTCCGTCGGTAAAACTCATTTTAGCGACGGAATAGATTCCGTCGCTAAAACTCCGTCGTAAAAGACGTCTTTTCTTGTAGTGGTAACAGCCCAAGTATCAATTTAAGTATCAACCATAAAGGCACAGTTGGAGGCAAAAATGCAAGAGAACATGATGTCCCATAAACGGACTGTGATGTTGTCAATGCAATCTTCCCAGAATGTTTCTTCCAGAACTGGAGAAGTTAAGTGTAACGCCCCGAACCCGAGGGTCCGAACACGTTCTTAAACCAAAATTCACACATCAATGACATAACTATTATAAAGGCAGAGCAGAGCATCTAGGATACCACAAACATAATTATCTAAATCTCAAATATTTAACTCCAAAAATAAAGCAACACTTATATACAATCCCTTCAAAAACTTAATATTCCAAAATACTTCAAAACTTTATTACAAGTCTCTTAGACTAAATATCTAAATCCAAAAGAATATAAATCAACTAACCAATATTTCGTCTAAAGAAATTATAAGCTCTATTCACAATATCATAAACCAGAGCAATTCCCATCGCTGCACTAATATCTCTCCCTTCGTGCTACTTTTGGCCTGGAAGGGGAAGGAAACGAAAAACAAAGGGGTGAGGACGAATTGCCCAGTAAAAGATCTTACACACAGAGGGCAAAAAACGAATACGAAACTAGAGTTATCAAATAGAGCCAATAAATAGGAATTTAGATAACTCAATCAAATTTCACAAGCGAATAACAGAAGCGTCCGAAAAGGAGGTTAAATAACCAATAAGTCGAATACCGATTCAAATACGAATAACAAATCAACCCAAAAAGGAGTTACATAACCAATAAGTCGAATATCAAAATATTTTTTACCAAATCTTGTGGGTGTCACATACACAAATTGCTTATTATTAAGCATCACAAATCATGGTTATACCATGTCGAATATCGCAGTCGGCGCGTCACAAATAAGTCACGATAATTAAAAGTGACTTTCGAATACAAATATCACCCACAAAGTAATTTGATAAATATAGCGAATATTCATTCGAAGTCCAAAAATAGTAATTATAGACTCAAATTGAAGAGAACAAAAATACGAATCCAACGAAATAAAAATTGGCTCAATCGGAGATCAGATGAATGAGATATCATCAAAAGAAGTTTTTAGGGTCAAATTAAAGAACGAAAATCGATGGACCACAGAAATTCAACACGTGGCAAGGCAACAAGAATTCCCACGGCTAAGGCCAATAATCCATGGAATACAATATGAATAGCCTTAATAATCGATAGAAACTTGACATGTGGCATAAAAAAAAACTTTGCACAAAGAAGGCATGCATTGCCGTGAACAATGAGGTGGGGACCTATAAAAGAACCGAAACATTTTTTATTTTTGCGGAACAAAAAGAGATGACCCGAGCAGCAAAGAGATGCTTAACCCAATAAAAACTGGACCGATTGATAAGTTCACAATAAAATAAAAATTTTTGGTGTGTATCACAAAAATACGAATGCATAAAAATTCTTACGATGGGGAACAATTGCGGCAAAGAGGAGGCCAAGATAGAAAAGAAATTCATGACCCATGAGTACAAAGTAATTATAAACGACTTCTTCCGATAAAACGAACACAAATTTTTATAAATCACATGGGATCCATCTTGAATGCAAATTACAAGACAGTAAAATAAGATCATTGATAACGTTACAAAAAGCGTGATGATAAAAAATACGCTCGAAGACAAATATATTTTTGGGAATCAAAGCATAGCACATAGATCTCGTGTATAATACGGAAAGACGGCATAAGAACCCTTACCTCAAAGTAACGAATATCATGTCAAAAATCTCTTCTTTATCTTAGATCAATTACCACATTTTTGCTTGAATACCCAAAAGAATGCACTTAACTCTTTATCTTAGATCCATCACCACCTTTTTGCTTGAATACCCAAAAGAATGCACTAGCTAGCTCTTTTATCTTTTCTCTCTTTTGTCTCAGAAAAATGTGAAGACTCTTATGACTCTTGTGTCTTCTTCCTCCTTATATAGTTTGCTAATCTAATTCTAATATGACTTGAAGTCCCAGTTTCTAGTGTAATTATAACACAACTAAAATCCTTATTCCTAGTGTAATTATTATACAACTAATAGACCTCATTACTAATTTAATCACAATATGACTTAAAATCCTAATCCAAGTCGAAATCTCCTTTTTTTTTTTCTTTCCGCTAATCCAGTCACATTAGCCACTAATACTATTAAATATTAATTTCTTCACTAAAAAGGACTCCAAGCAATCTATGTAAGGTCCATTACTTAAATCAAAATCGGTATAATTTTTTGTTTTAACTATTCTTTACACAAGCACCAAAAAATTCGGGGTATTACATTCTCCCCCCCTTAAAATAATTCCGTCATCGGAATTGAACGTACATTAGTTATCAAAAAGTTGAGGATGCTTTTCCCGCATAACTTCCTCGAGTTCCCAAGTAGCTTCCCTTTCAGGGTGGTTACGCCATAACACCTTCACCAAAAGCCATCGTCTTAGAGCACATCACACGCTCATCGCATTCCAAAATGTGTTCAAGTTGCTCCTTGTAGGATGAATCGTGCTTAACTTGGATTGGCTCGAACGGAATAACATGAGGGGTTCAAACACATACTTCCTCAAGGTCGAAACATGAAATGTTTGACAAATTAGGATGTAAAGCTAGACGATAAGCAAGTGTACCAACTCGTTCCATGATCTCAAATGGTCCAATATATCTCTGAGCTAATTTCCCTTTCTTTCTGAACCTCAACACACTTTTCCATGGAGAAACTCATAAAAATACATGATCACCAACATTAAATTCGAGTTCACGATGTCGGTATTCACAAGAATTTTGTCTGCAGTAATCCGGACAAGTTCTAGGCCCATCAATTTCCTTTCCTCAATCTCGCTCCAACATATAGGTGATTGACACCTTCTTCCATAGAGAGCCTCGAATGGTGCCATCTGAATGCTAGCATGATAATTATTATTATAAGCAAACTCAATCAATGATTGGCAGATGACTGTCCCAATTACCTCGAAAATCCAAAATACAAGCCCAAGGCATATCCTCCAATGTCTGAATAGTCCGTTCAGATTGTCCGTGTGCCTATGGATGGAAAGTTGTGCTAAGATTCAACCTTGTACCCACGCCCTCTTGCAAACTACTAAAAAAAACGTGAAGTAAATATCGGATCTCTGTCAGACACAATGGACAAGAGCACTCCATGCAATCTAAGAATCTCTCGAATGTACAAGTTAGCAAGCATCTCAATCGAATCCTTGCTCCTTATCATGAAAAATAGTTTCCTGCTTTCCAACACGAGTCATTACATTCCTCCGCTTTTGAATGGAATTTTAACCTCGAACTTATCTAGTATACGAAACGTAGTGAACCAAATTACTCTACTCAAATTCAACACATAAGCATCAACTGAAATCAATCTCCAATTCCTTATGCTTCCATTGCGCTACTCTGATAATACATCAAGCCATACCCTTTCCATAATCTGCCTAATAAAAACACGCTTAACTTCAAGCCTAAGTATACCAAAGTACTGAGTGATTGTCACATATGACTTGTACTCTACGAGATCCAAACCTTGAGTTCTAACTTCTGCTCTCAACACCACCTTAACTATATACTAGTATCTAGGTGATCAAATCTACGCTCACAAAAAGCCACAAATGAAGTCATCTCAATACTCTCTAAATGACATTTCGCTGTCAACTTAGACTAACTAGTAACAAAATTGCTAAGCTCATTGGCACACTTTCTGCCTAATGCATCACCACACCATTAGCTAGTCTTTTAAATAGGATAACACTTAATCAAATTTTCAACACCAAATTCCATAATTCTATACCCATAATCATCTTACTACTTCAAAAACACGGTTATCTTTCTATCGTATTCCATTAACTGCCAAGACCACCAGCTCAATGTCTAAGGCCCAATTTAAAATGTTACGATGCAACGTCTACAAAGTTCACTAACCAAAATCATGAGGTCACCGAATGATAACTATTTTCTCCATCTATTTTATTATTCTGACACCAAAATTGAAACCAAGTCCATCGAACAACCTTCGAAGTATACCACTTTGACTTAGCCAATATGGATAATTAATTCTATACGCACTTACACATCACACCAAAGACCACCATACTTTCGTTGCGCACTCTGATACCTCAAAACCAACCACCTCAAACTATTACCAAATCCATCACAAATAAAAATATTACCATAAAAGTACCCAAAATAAAATTACACACAAATATCTTGCATCCACCAAAGTTTAATTCTCTAATCTACCACATCACTTATATTTCTCAATCACAATGCAGCCTATAGCTACTAGCTATCAGAGCTATTCACCAGAAGATCATAACCTTATCTTTTAACCATTCTTTTTCCTAAAGCAATCCATCTTAGAATGATTGGAAAACAATCGGTCCATACCCAAAATTATATCGAACTGTTTCATATTCAGAAAACTAAGTCAACTGTCAAATCTCTATCATCGATACTGATGGGGCAAGAATTATAAACCATAAGGGCCATCACAGGGTTTTCTATAAGGGTAACTACATATAGCTGTGGTTTCGAGTTTCTAGGTCTAACCCTTAGATACTTACAAAACGATATCAAAACAAATGAATAAAGTGGCATCAGGATCTAGTAATGCCAACACTTTTTTTTTTTTAAATTCACTACATGTCACCATATCACTTGGATCTTAAAATCACAACATTTTCCGTACCCTACTTGATAGATAAACTCATAAACATCAAAAGATCATAGTCCTATCCTTTAATCATCCTCTTTGATTAACACTTAAAAATATTAGAATCCCAAAGGCAAGTAACACGTGTTCTATAATTGCGTACTCGACCCAAATCCCGAGCATATGCCCAAATCTCAATCTTATGCTCCAATATGAAATAAATTTTCAAAACATAATCAACCTTTTCAAGGTCTAATCCCAATCACATTTATCTTAGGCTTCGGAGTCTACAAAATCTCAAACCTAAGCTCTGATACCATTCTGTAACGCCCCGGTCCACAGCCCCACCACAGGGCATTGCCTCCCTCAAAAGGGCTAGCCAAGTAGGTACTTATGAGTTCATATGTAGGGTCTTATAAGGCCAATCGCAAACTCTCTCACAACCGATGTGGGATATTACAATCTCTCCACCTTATTCCTTAGCGTCCTCGCTAAGGCTCGATCACACATAACCCAGAATCTTCCTCTCTAGCCAATATGGGATATACCCAGCTCACCCTTCGTTGCCCCAACCATCCTCTTGATGTGGGATATACCCGGGCTTGCTTTCGTTTCCCCCAACCATCGGCAACCCGACTGGATACCCCAACCCGAGCTTTCGAGAGTCGGCTCTGATATCATTCTGTAACGCCCCGAACCCGAGGGGTCCGAACACGTTCTTAAACCAAAATCCACACATCAATGACATAACTATTATAAAGGCATAGCAGAGCAACTAGGATACCACAAACATAATTATCTAAATCTCAAATATTTAACTCCAAAAATAATCCAACACTTATATACAATCCCTTCAAAAACTTAATTCCAAAATACTTCAAAACTTTATTACAAGTCTCTTAGACTAAATATCTAAATCCAAAAGAATATAAATCAACTAACCAATATTTCGTCTAAAGAAATCATAAGCTCTATTCTCAATATCATAAACCAGAGCAATTGTCACCGCTGCACTAATATCTCTCCCTTCGTGCTACTTTTGGCCTGGAAGGGGAAGGAAGCGAAAAACAAAAGGGTGGGCACGAATTGCCCAGTAAAAGATCTTACACACAGAGGGCCAAAAACGAATACGAAACTAGAGTTATCAAATAGAGCCAATAAATAGGAATTTAGATAACTCAATCAAATTTCACAAGCGAATAATAGAAGCGACCGAAAAGGAGGTTAAATAACCAATAAGTCGAATACCGATTCAAATACGAATAACAAATCAACCCAAAAAGGAGTTACATAACCAATAAGTCGACTATCAAAATATTTTTTACCAAATCTTGTGGGTGTCACATACACAAATTGCTTATTATTAAGCATCACAAATCATAGTTATACCATGTCGAATATCGCAGCCGGCACGTCACAAATAAGTCACGATAATTAAAAGTGACTTTCGAATACAAATATCACCCACAAAGTAATTTAATAAATATAGCGAATATTCATTCGAAGTCTAAAAATAGTCATTATAGACTGAAATCGAAGAGAACAAAAATACGAATCCAACGAAACAAAAATCGGCTCAATCGGAGATCGGATGAATGAGATATCATCAAAAGAAGTTTTTAGGGTCAAATTAAAGAACGAAAATCGATGCACCACAGAAATTCAACATGTGGCAAGGCAACACGAATTCCCACGGCTAAGGCCAATAATCCATGGAATACAATTATTGGAATTTTTATGAATAGCCTTAATAACCGATAGAAACTTGACATGTGGCATAAAAAAAAAACTTTGCACAAAGAAGGCATGCCTTGCCGTGAACAATGAGGTGGAGACCTATAAAAGAACCGAAACATTTTTTATTTTTTTGGAACAAAAAGAGATGACCCGAGCAGCAAAGAGATGCTAAACCCAATAAAAACTAGACCGATTGATGAGTTCACAATAAAATAAACAATTTTGGTGTGTATCACAAAAATAAGAATGCATAAAAATTCTTACGATGGGGAACAATTGCGGCAAAGAGGAGGCTAAGAAAGAAAATAAATTCCTGACCCATGAGCACAAAGTAATTATAAATGACTTCTTCCGATAAAACGAACACAAATTTTTATAAATCACATGGGATCCATCTTGAATGCAAATTACAAGACAGTAAAATAAGATCATTGATAACGTTACAAAAAGCGTGATGATCAAAAATACGTTCGAAAACAAATATATTTTTGGGAATCAAAGCATAGCACATAGATCTCGTGTATAACACGGAAAGACGGCATAAGAACCCTTACCTCAAAGTAATGAATATCATGTCAATAATCTCCACTTTATCTTAGATCAATTACCACATTTTTGCTTGAATACCCAAAAGAATGCACTTAACTCTTTATCTTAGATCCATCACCACCTTTTTGCTTGAATACCCAAAAGAATGCACTAGCTAGCTCTTTTATCTTTTCTCTCTTTTGTCTCAAAAAAAATATGAAGACTCTTATGACTCTTGTGTCTTCTTCCTCCTTATATAGTTTGCTAATCTAATTCTAATATGACTTGAAGTCCTAGTTTCTAGTGTAATTATAACACAACTAAAATCCTTATTCCTAGTGTAATTATTATAAAACTAATAGACCTCATTACTAATTTAATCACAATATGACTTAAAATCCTAATCCAAGTCGAAATCTTTTTTTTTCTTTTCGCTAATCCAATCACATTAGCCACTAATACTATTAAATATTAATTTCTTCACTAAAAAGGACTCCAAGCAATCTATGTAAGGTCCATTAATCAAAATCGGTATAATTTTTTTTTTTTTAACTATTCTTTACACAAGCACCCAAAAATTCGGGGTATTACATTAAGTTTTAGTCTTTTCATTGTGAGAATTTGAATTTTCTTTTATACAATTAGTACACATTATCCACATCGTGCTACTAGTAACAGGTTCCTAATGAATCAAGCGGTCGTCGAGTGGTATCATCATCTCATACAATACATCCAGGGAATATGTAGCATCTGCCACGAGTTTCACGAAGAAAAAAACTTTAAGGTGCAGCCAATTCCACTGAAGCAGCTGCCTCAAGATCAAGGGAATATGCAGCACGTGCTAAGGGTTTCACCAAGAAAACGCTCAACTCCACGGATAGAGGTGTGTTAAAACTATTTCAGCTTTAATAAGTTTTAAGTCTGTCACCAAAATAGACATTTGGTTGCATATAAGTTTTAAAACTATTTGGTTGCATATAATTTTGACATGAACTAAAGTAGAACTAAAGTAGACATGGATATGGCTAAAAAGAGAGCGAATGAGGAACCTTTAATTTGTGTGTCAGTTTGTATAATCTTTATTTTTGCAAGCATCGAAAGAATCCGGAATTTTCTGAAGCAAGTAACAAAGAAAACAAGAAAATAGCCAGCTTTGACTCCAGTATCAAATTACGTTACCAAGTCTGTGTTTTTATTTTGTCACTAAACACGTTAATGAACGATCAAATATTTGGGTTTGCATATGTTATGGTTGCAGCTGTGGGAGGAGATTATTTTTGCGAGGAGATGGTCAACGGGTGGCGCTGATTCGTGGTGATAGCAGCAGTGGTAGTTGTGATTTGGAGTTATTTTCAAATTTCATCCCACTTTTTTCAGAGCTAAAAAAGCACTCTCTCGTGCTGTATTTTCCTTGAATAGAACTGTGTGGGTTCTAATTTATAGACCTGTTGCGCAATTCAGTAAGGGTTCAAGTCTCTCTCCTGGCCATTGGGCTGTAGTTAAAAAGCTTGATATACACACCAACGTGGCACTTGGAAATGGAGCAGTCATGAGTTGGCAGTACAGGAACTGGAGGCAACAATATGGCAATGGAAAATGGAGCTATCATGAATTTCCAATACAGGAATTGGAGGCTCAAGCAATCAAGCAGCCGTTGATAATGCCTCCAAGTATAGCTACCTAATAAGCATCTTGAACCTTACAAGTATGTTCCCACACAAGGTAGCTCTTCTACTGGTTGTAGTTGTCTTGGTAGTGAGTGTTTGGCAGCAATTGGTGGTGGCTGTGGTGGTAGTGGTGAGTGATTGGTGGATATAGTTGTGGGGAGATGGGTGTCGGTAGTGCTAGGTAAGAGCGATAGTATTAGGTAATAATTTTGGGATTTTCTTTTATAAAGGAGGCACATGTTTAGCGTCGGCAATTTTCCTATCCTGAAACAACACAGGCGCTTTGTGCTTCTTCGAGAGACCAAACTCAATGAAGAAGTGAGCAATTAAAGGGTATATCAAGATCTTAATCATGCATGTTATTGCTGGTAACTACTAACAATCCATATAAATTGTTAGAGGCTGCAGGTCATTGGTTAAGAACACACTTTTTTTTTAGGTCGAAAATGAAAATTGCATTAACTAAACAAACAAGTACAACCTAAAGAGTCCAAACAAATGTTTGGCTCTAAAAACAGAGTACACAACAGTACAAGCAAAAAGAGTACAAGCATAGCTTGACCCTGTAAACATAAACCGGCCAACATGGCCTCGACAGAAATTGAAAAGGATAAGTATTACCATTGTTGGATTTACAAAATCCAGATCGAATGGTAACAAAGTGGAAGAGTTGCAGTGAGGCATCAATTCCAAGGATCTGAATGTTCCGAAGCTCGAAGGGAGTCCATCTCGTCTAGATCCGTCCTCTTCCCGCCATAAACCCGCCATATCGGACCCGCGTTAGAGAAATCAACCCAAAGTAGCCGGATCGGAAGTCCGGCGGCGACCATGACGGATCTGAAAAAATCTTTCAGATCTGAGGGTGGCTAGTGGGAGGGAGTAAGATTATGGCTGAAGGGCTCCCGATCTGTGGGTGGAGGGGGAGATCGGGGGGTGGAGGAGGGTGGTGGCGGATGGCGGCACAAGAGGTTTGCCGAGGTTGGGGGGTCAAAAGACGAATGAAAAGGGAATAGGAGGAGAAGGAGGATCGTTTTGAGGGCCTCCCCTTCCATCCTCACAGCCATGGAAGCCGAAGGAGGAAGGGGCGGCGGCGGGTCTTTAGAAAAGAGAAAGATGGAGAAGGGTTTTGTGCAGGAGGAGGATGTGGCTATTTATGGTTGGGATTTTACCACCCAGAGCGTCGCCTCTGGAGAGAGTTGAGTCGTTTAATGCTGGTGCATTAGTCTCGTGAGGAGGCTGGTTAAGAACACACTTGAAAACAAGCAAAGCTGGTTTTTTTCCACCTCACCCTGCTGCCTTTACAACTTTTTGCGAGTTTTTTTAGGAGAGAAAAGAGAGGAAAAGAAAGAAAAGTGGCTTCTTTCTTTCCTTTTCTTTAGTTTGTGAGTTTTTTAAGAAGAGAAAGGGGAGAAAAGTTTGTGCCTCTTTTGTCTCTAAATTTTTCTTCTTAAAATTGGGAAGAAACGGAGAAAAGGGAAACTCTCATAAGTCATTTTAAAAAAATGCTCATATTATCCTTGAAATAATAAAGACTAATTTTTAACGACTTTTAGATTTTAGGGTTCCTTACAAGAATTTACCATTTTATTTACAAACATATGATTGTTTTAGATGCTAGAGCTGACTCATGATTGATTGTTTTGCTGTCAGTATGAAATTAATCAGATTTTAATGTTGGAATGCTTGTGGTCAATTCATGATTAATTCTTGTTTTTTCGATGGGGACATTAACCAGTGATGCAAGGCTTAGTACATTCCTATGGTATGAACTTTGTATGATATCATTGATGACTAATTTATTTTCCCTTTAAAATCATGTTCTTTTTTAGTATCATACATCATGGTACTGGTTAGAATTATAACGATATAGTTTAAGGGTATATATGTAATCGTATGTCTTTTCTTTTTCTTTTCTGTTGAACTTACAAACAAGATAAATGAATGATACTTTATTTTCTCTCTTAAACTCACAAACAAGAAGAAGAAAAATTGTCTTCATTTCTCTTCTCTCATCTCAAAACTCACAAACAAACAGGCTATTAGGGTTCGAGTTGTGTAGTACTGGTTTAATGTTCTTTAATTGAAATTCGGTTATACGAGGTCATCATTGATGACTTCAGTATTGCAATACTCAAGGTACTATGTAACAAGTTCACCGAGGTTTTTTCTGGGAGCAAGCTTTCCGTGCTCCAACTCGGAACTGTCTGTTCAGCAGTTAACATTGTGCTTAATTTCATCGTATAAGGGTTATACTGTTTTCTACGTGAAAAGGACACTTCTGAACAGACATTTCTCGAGAAAAGGAAAATTCTCATCGCCATCTTCTTAATCGGAAAAAAAAAAAAAAGAATCCCTTGTTGCTTCACGCTCCCCTGAATACATAGTTTTGAGACAAGCAAGGCTGGTTAACCTTGAGCTGCTGCCTTTATTACACATGTTTTGCCTTGGATATTTATATGCAGTGATTACGTATGATCTAATTCTTCAGGTTTCTCAACATAAAAAAGTAAAGAAGATTCTCGTCACTTTAAAAAATTTGCAAAGTAGGATGCAAGAATGAAAGGAGGTACGTAGACGAGTCTTTACCTTTCTTAATGCATTCTTTTTGTCGACTTGTTTTGATTTAATTTGACTTATGTTATACTAGTTAAATTTATAACATTCTTTTTTTGAATTTTTTAATTTCTAGGTTGATATGACAGGAAGACATCAATGCTTTTATTGGACTTAAAAGAACCGATATACACTATGACGACATTTTGGATGAGATGTATATATCTTTAAGTTGGTTGTTCAATGACATTATATTTGTATGTTTTTTAAATTGAGAACTTCCGGATGGTTATGTAATTAGGATTTGAATGTTGGATATGATATGATTGATAAATGACATAAGCTTGTTTCTAATGATGAGGTTATAAGCTCGATAGATCGACTTAGTTGTGCATTATTCGTGTTGGATTGGAGCAGGATTACATAAAATATATTTCACTTTTACGTCATTTTTTGGGAAATGTAGCTATTATTAGTGTTAGGCCAATGTACTTTCTAATAGATTTCATAATATGACTGGCAAAAAAATAGTAATAACTGCTTAAAAATGCGTAAATAAGAACGACATTTTTAAGGTAATGCCACTAAACAAAACTGGCACTTAATGGAAGTGTCGCTAAATTAACGAATTTCAAAGATTGTGTCGCCAAATAAACAAACACTTTAAGGAAGCGTTGTTAGATAATGCCGCTAAAGAAAACTGGCACTTGAAGAAAGTGTCGCTAGTTTAACGACGTTTCAAAGCTAATGCCGCCAAATAAATATGGCACTTTTCTCAAAAGCGTCGCTAATGCATACCTGAGTTGACTATTGATCCATGAGAGGCACTTGAAAGTGTTGCACAAAAGTGTCGTAAATGGAACGCCAACGTTTATAACAAGTGTCGGAAAATTCCCGACAGACAAATTTGCGACGCTTACGAAAAGCGTTGATAAAGTGTCGGAAAACGATTTTGCGACACTTTTACTGTAATTGGCAACACTTTACTAGTGTCGCCGAAACCCTTTTTTTTGTAGTGACTCTAAAAGAATCTACATATACACCAATAAGCCTATGAGAATAAAAAACTTACCTTCCTTGAATGGAGCATGGAGCTTAGAACTGGCAGTCTGACCTTTAAGGATGGCCGTCAGGATTGTGTTAATGACTTTTGCTGCAACGGGATCTAATCCTCCTACTTTTGTATTAAATATCTGCTTATGTTTACCTTGTATGGATAAACTATTTATATAATGTTTCAATTACCACATGTTGTAGACAATCATGTGATTATTGTGCAAAGCCGGAATGGCTTGACCTGAAAAATGTTTGTAACGTTTTAAAGTATCAATACAATTCTCAATTTTTATTTATAAAACAAATGATCTGCCGACACTAAGACTGCATTTGGCTCACACGCAGGGGCGGAACCAGGAATTTTCTCCAGGGGGTATAAAAAATATAACGAATTCTCTTGAAAAAAAAATTATAAATAAAATAATATATAAAAACTGAGTGCACTTAGAAAGCATACAAAAGGTAGTGGAAAAATTTATATTGAAAGTGTCGAGGAAGTGGAAAAATTGGAGAAGTAGTTGGCTTGAATCAAAATGTGAGTGCCAAGAGAATTTAATTCTTTTAATAATTGTATATGCTTCTTGGCAATTTTTGCAGATACAAGGAAACACCTGAAAAGCCTAATTTGCTTCACTTGTGGTCTATACCTGAGCCAAATGCTTTAGTTTGAGTGTAAGCAGGATGATCACAATGATCATTAGTGAATGGTAGAGGCAACAGTCATAACTTTAGTCTATAGCTCCTAAAATATGAGAAAGATTAAAGGGTAGACAAATGCTGTAATCATCTAATAAAAAAATTCTCAAGATTTCAGGGAGTTCAGGGGGTGCACTAGCCCCCCCCCCCCCCCCTAGTTCCCATGTGGTTGCGCCAGTGCTCACACGTACAAGAATTCCAAATCCTTTGATCCAACTACCAAAAAGTAGCCAGGGCCTCATCCATTTAATAGTCCTAGTTACACTACATCCAGCCATTTTTGGGTGGTTCTGGTTGCTAAAATATCCACGAACGAGATTGGGTGCAATTTTACCAAAGAATAATAAAAAATGATTTAAACTTGCCATTAAAATTTATTGTGACACTTTTCCATAATATTTTACCGATAACCGCTAAATAGATGATATCAGTTCGTCGTCAAACTGTTAGTAGAGTTAGTGACAGATAATCGGAGTATATATACAAAGTGGCTTTTGCGACAACAACTTTTACGGTGTCATTTACCATATTCTGCAACCGTTAATTGTTGTCATCGGAACAACATGTCTAGCCTTAGTTATTCAACCACAGAGATGATAGTTTTAGAGTCTTGCCAACACTTTTTACTGTGTCAATGACCATATTCTGCAGCCCTTAATCGTTAGTAGATGGAAGATTGCGGCACATTATGCAATTTTAGCTGTAACTAACTTTTTACCTGATTTTCATACTATCTTGTTGTTTCGAGAAATAAGCCTATTTACATTCCCTATTTAAATGAATAAATGCTGACAAAATTCAATTTCTAAAAACTATCCCAAGTTTTGTACCAATAAAAGAAAATTTAAGCACGACCATTCTCAGGTACGAAAGATTCTTTTATCGGTGAAATGTCGTTTTACCTCATTTCCATACTATCCCGTTGTCACGTGGTGCATGCTTCCCCATCTACCACTGCATGGCACCTATATATGTTACACCATGCACAACATTCTTTTCCATTCACACCTCATAATCATATCCTAAGATCCATTTCAAGCCCCTAAACTTAAATTTGAAAACATGGTTACCGTCGAGGAGGTTCGAAAGGCTCAGAGGGCTGAAGGCCCAGCAACGATCATGGCGATCGGAACAGCAACTCCGGTTAACTGTGTCGACCAAAGTACTTATCCAGATTACTATTTTCGCATCACGAAAAGTGAGCACAAGATGGAGCTCAAGGAGAAGTTTAAGCGCATGTGTAAGATATCGTGTTTTGGTTTCCTTAATCAATAGATTTTTTATGTTGTATTTGGTAAACAAATTACAAAGTATTTGAAAGCCAAAAATTTTATTTAAATCTTATCTGCGATTTGTTAATAAAAAATGAAGTGATTTTATTAGCAGATAAATCTAGAATTGATTCTTTGTCTGTCTAATGTCTTGAGACACATCCTGGAATTAACTCGTCATTTACCTTATTCAAGGAGTTGACTTTTGCTAATTACCATATTTACCTTATTTACATAGTTGACTTTTGCTAATTGTCGTATCTACATTGTTTAACATATTTAGGCTACCTGTTTTCTCACTATAAAAGGACGAGCTCTTCTCTCATTTTAGACACACAAAAAGCAATCAAAGCTCTTTCATTTCCTCTCTATACAAGTTTCTGTTCTCTTGTATTTTTTGTGGTAAAAGCAAGCAAAGAACTGTTTCATTCTGTCAGCCTCCGCTATTCGAGTGCTCACTAGCGAAGAACAGACTGTTGAATCTTGGAGGGTAGCCATCCGAGACCTTGAGTAACGAGATATAATCTCTGAGGGGCAAAACCGCTCTTAAGGACATTGCAACACCCGCCTCAATCTGCTCGAATTTTCGATAAGTTTGCTACGTTAATTTTCAATTTTTAGC